>CM051833.1:114955829-115030829 GCA_028451465.1 Erethizon dorsatum | reverse complement strand
TATATGTGCTGACTTTTGAATTAACACAAGATAAAAAGGGAGTTTTAGGAATAGGCTCTATCTACAGGTATAAACAGAGGAGGAGGTACTGAGTAGCAGTGGGGAAGGAAGAGGGAAAGATCAACTATGATTCATGTAAAGACCTCCAGGAGCCTTAAGTAAGGCAAGTGGTTTGCCACTTAACATCACTGGCAACTTATTAACGATGAAAACTTCTTAGTGTTAACAATTGTTTCCACAGTTAACATACTATGCTTAGGTATACAGCATCAATTTACATGATTCCTTAAGAAATATGATTTTATTCATGTTTAGAGCTCACAATTTAATTCATTCATTAAAGGACCCTTTCTGGAAGTTGATTTTTTCTAATTCTTATTGTAATTGCATTGTTCTAATCTTGTATTATAAAGGCAGCTGCTTGCCTATCATTTGTACTTTCCTCATTAATCCTGACTCAGTGAATTAACCTTTAATTACAGCCGTTAAAATTGAAATGAGCCTCTTGTCTTGCTGGGGCTGCCCCCTTTCAGTGCATGATTCTGATGAAAATTTTTAGGGTCAATGAATATGTCCCGTGTCATGTCTGATAGCTGCTAAGGATGTGAGGAGGTAAATGTTACCTTAGAAAGATGTGCTTTAAATTTTTAGGAGATCTGTTCTGTTGACAGGAAAATAAAGTCAAAATGGTATTTTTAGCCAAATTAAGAGAATGTTTAAGAAATATAAACAATGGATTATTGAGATATACTTAATCATATAATTTAAAGCAGTAACTTATTTTATACATAACTTCTAATGTAATTTTACTGTCCTAAATAATACATGTTCAGTTATTAAAAAAAAAAAAAAGCAATGTATGCACAACCACTTTTTTTGGATATGTGCTTGATGGGAATGATTCTCTCAATTATGTAATAAACATATTAGCAACAGAGTTCTTCAAGCTGACATCAGTGTTAATGGGTTCTACCATAACAATGAAGCTAGAAAATGGGAAAGATTAATTTCATTCATTCAAAACATGTTTGATGGACAACTAAACATGTATTAAGCGCTGGGGGTAGGGGAACCAATAAAGAAACTCTCTCCTATCTTCTGAGGGGTTAGCCTCCACGTCTTATTATATCTATATTTCTAATATAAAAGATAAGCAATGCTTTCCTTGAGCAATATTTACTGAAGTCATTTGAAGTTTCTTTGTTTCTCACAGAGATCTAGAATTTCAGCTGGAAGGACCTTAAAATGAATCTAATCCAGTTCCCTAATCTCATAGATGAAAATGAATTCAATTCAAACATTGATGGACTAATTTAAATTTACAAGGGCCGGTGAGACGGCTCAGCGGCTTAAGCGCTTGCCCGGCAAGCGCGAGGGCCCGAGTTCGACTCCCGGATCCCACATACGAAAAAGGGGCCGGTGATATCGCTCAGCGGCATGGGCGCCTCCTGGCGCGCGAGGTCCTGAGGTCGACCCCCCGGTACCCACAAAAAAAAATAAATAAATAAAATAAATTTACAAGAATCTGTGTCAGGTCACACACTCTATGAAGTATGGGTGTCAAATCTTCAATGAAAATATGTACCAAGTGGATTTCTAAGTTTACATATTAAAAATCATGAAAAATTTCAAATGTACATAAAGCAAAGAGACTAATGTGATGATACTCATCACCCAGTTTCAAAATCACCAATGTTTAGCGGCTGGAGCCGGGTGGCTCAGTGGTAGAGCGCAGGCTCAGCAAGTGCAGTCAAAATCACCAATGTTCAGCGGCTGGAGCCGGGTGGCTCAGTGGTAGAGCGCAGGCTCAGCAAGTGCAGTCAAAATCACCAACGTTCAGCGGCTGGAGCCGGGTGGCTCAGTGGTAGAGCGCAGGCTCAGCAAGTGCAGTCAAAATCACCAACGTTCAGCGGCTGGAGCCGGGCGGCTCAGTGGTAGAGCGCAGGCTCAGCAAGTGCAGTCAAAATCACCAACGTTCAGCGGCTGGAGCCGGGTGGCTCAGTGGTAGAGCGCAGGCTCAGCAAGTGCAGTCAAAATCACCAATGTTCAGCGGCTGGAGCCGGGTGGCTCAGTGGTAGAGCGCAGGCTCAGCAAGTGCAGTCAAAATCACCAATGTTCAGCGGCTGGAGCCGGGTGGCTCAGTGGTAGAGCGCAGGCTCAGCAAGTGCAGTCAAAATCACCAACGTTCAACGGATGGAGCCGGGCGGCTCAGTGGTAGAGTGCAGGCTCAGCAAGTGCAGTCTCTGGGTTCAGTCCCTAGCACCAGAAAACCCAACACCAACAACAAAAACCCAACACCTAGCCAGTCTGTTTAACAACCTGTGTGTAATCTTTTATTCTACTTCTGAACTCCTTAACAGCAAATTCTAGATAAAATTTCAGCAATAAATATTTGTATCTAAAAAAGACTTTAAAAAAAAACTTAAAAGACTTATACCTAAAACTCCAAAACAAAAAAAAATTTTTTTTCTTAACTTTCTCTAAGACATAGGTAGTAGTCACATTTCCTCTACCATTTATTTCCTATTTCTTCACAGAACTGCTTTGCTGAAATCAGGATCCCAAAAGCTGCATGCATTACATTTGGCTGCTATCTCCTAAAACTACGCATTTTAAAGAGAACTTGCTACAATTTTCTGTTGTCTTTTTAGGGAGCATGTTTATTTTGAGCCAAAGTGTAAAGCAAATCAATATTAACATTTAGAGGAGGTATTTTTAAATTTAGTAATATAGGACGGCTCCAAGTTTAGAGAAATAACCCTGATTGATAGGCTTATAAAAGCTGCATGTAATTACTTTCTTGAACAGCCTGAAGAGTCCAAGTCTGGTATAGTCCCAGATAAGCGGTTTTCACTTTTCTTTAGTGTTAAGGTCATATACTGTACTGATTTATTTTTACTACACGCTCTCTGTCTCTGGTAATAGATTAATTTCTTAGTGTTACTTGGGAGTATACCCTACAGCTGAATTCATTTTCTCTTCCTCTGAAGAGAAACCTTTGTTAAGTATCACAGTAATATTTTCTATGTTTAGGTCAGGCTTTTCATGTTAAGATTTTTAATACTATTAAAATAAGATTTATCAATTTTCCATACTATGCCCTGTCCTGTGTTCACAAACAAATCTACCATGTATTTTTTTTTTTTTTTTTGTGGGTACCGGGAGTCGACCTCAGGACTTCACGCTTGCCAGCAAGCGCTTGTGCCGCTGAGCAGTATCACTGACCCTTTTTTTCCTTTATGTCTGTTCCAGGAGTCGAACTCAGGACCTTGCACTTGCCAGGCAGGCGCTTATGCCACTGAGCTTTCTCACTGGCCTTCTACCATGTATTTTTTAGAGGAACAACGGTAACAGAAATTAACCTGGCTGATATATAGCTGAATAATACTTAATATGTGATTGGCCAATGAATAATCATCTAAGACATTAAAACTCTGAAAAATGTATTCTTCCCTGGAAATACATTACAGCAGATACAACAAAACTTGAACTACAGCAGTTGACTTAAAGTGGCATATAACTGTTTAAACCAATTAAAAATGTTTTCCAATTAAAAATCTGCAACTGATAATGTATAACAATCATATATATATTGGGGATTAAACCCCGGACCTTCACACTGAGCTACAGTGCCAGCCCCTTGAACTTGGGATCCTCCAGCCTCAGCACCCCCAGAATGATGGGATTATATTCCTGTATCACCATGCTCGGCTAATCTCTTTTTAAAAAAGTAGTTCCTTTTAATGACCCAGGAGAGGGACAGATGAAAATGGGCTGTTATAGTTATGAGAGAGATTAAGAGACTTCTTAAATAGTGCAGAAACAAAAAGATCAAGCAGCAGGATGGTTCACCTTAAAGTTTAATTTAAAAATTAAAGCAATTCATACACAATAGAATTGAGTAAAGGAACAAGACAGGACGTGGCTAGGCAATGGAAGCACAAAATACTGTCAAATTTTAATTAAAAAATGCTTTCAATTTAAGCAGACCCAGGCCAGTGATTTTTCATTATTTTTACCACAGTTCTATGACTACTGACGTTTCCATCAGAACAAATAAAGGATTTTCCCCAAATTTAAAGTGACAAAATTATTTTTAAATTTTACTTATAATTTCATCCTCTTCTAAACCCAAAGGAATGTGGTCTTAGCTGGACATGTCTTTTAGCCCGGGGCTTGAATACACCTTAACTTTTAAAAGTATTAAAAAAAGTTTTTTTAAAGAGACAGTTCTTCCACTATAGAAGAAAACACACCCAGTGTCATTTTTAAGAATGAGACCACATATTAGTGAAACACCACGACTCCTTAGGTTTCAAACTACAAAGGTGCAGAAGGATACAAGTGGCCTGGAGTCTCAGTGGTGTAACAGTCTTTATGCTCATCATCAGGAAAATGTAACACACAATGACAACTTGTATCTACAGAAAATTCCAGATAGGCAAGATGGTGTTACAAAAATGAAACCACGTAGTAAAGTGTAATTACAGACCATCCGGGCCATTTTTCTCTATTTTCACACTCAGTGTAAACCCCATGAGGGCAAGTACCTTGCCCATCCTGTTCACTACTGCTTCTCTGGCAAACTATTCTGGCCTGAAGAAATATCTGAATGGACAAACACTTAACTGGCATACGTACGTTAAGGAATTTGGTCTCACCTGGAGAGAGACTGGGGCTTTGTCCTAGTTCTTGTGAGCATACCCGGAACCCTTGGAATTACTCCAGCAGAGAAGTGACTTCGTTATTTGCCGTGGCCCCTTTGGGCCCACATCTGATCGTTTATGCCACCTAAGTGGCTCCTGGTAGGCCACTAGATAGCTTACGCTAAGAGGCAACTCAGGATGGGGACAGGCCTGGCCAGACCAACTGTGTGATGAGGGGTCGGGCCATTTAGTATCAGCCTGACCTCCAGGGAGAGCGGAGAGTTGGAGATTTTTCACTTAGGGATTGTGATCCCTGCAGATCAAGTCTCACTTTTACAGCAGCCAAGTCAGAGCTGCCGTACCAAATAGGTCACAGGTGTGCTGTGATGCAGGTCCCCCCCTCCCCCAAGCTGTCAGGAAGGGCCAGGTGGACAGTGGAAGCTGGAGCTCCAACATCCTTCGGCAGTGTGTCTACCCCAAAGCACACTACCAACCCTGCTGCTTTTCTACAGGCGCCAGGACAGAACAAGACTAGAAAGCAACAAATCAATGAATCATTACTACAATTTTCCAGTCACAAGGTATCACCAGCATACTTCTCTGGCACTGGACCTGGTTATTCCCACCTATACAAGCTATATTCTAGCCACATTCAACTACTACTGCTGCCACCACCTCTTTCACACTCCAGGCCTTACATATACTATTTCCCTCTACCCTCAATGCCTCCTTTTACTCCCACTCAGCATAGACAAGCACTTATTTATTATAGACTCAGTTTCAAGGTCTCATAGGTAAATCCTTTTTCTAGATCTCTGTCATCAGGAGCAATTTAGATTTGTGCTCTAGCAATACTGCACTTAAAACACTATTTGTCTAGTCTGTCTCCAGTAAGTGGAGTTTCCTCTATATTTCACTTCCTTCTTTCACTCTTTTCATTTGGTCTTTTTTTCATTATTATTTCTTTTTATATGGTGCTGGGGATTGAAACCTATATTACTGTGCATCCTAGGCAAGCTCTGTCACACTGAGCTAAACCCTTAGTTTTTTTGGTTGTTTGTTTCGAGACAGGGTCTCACTATGTAGGATATAATATAATAGAGTCCATCCTAACCCTAACATTTAATGTTTACAATTGGTCCAATTATATAACCCAGACATAAAACTAATTTAGGCAAAAAGCATCAATAAGAGATTGAAAAACAAAAGAAGCACATCATAGATTAAAAAACAAAACACAACAGTGCACTAGCACCATGAATACAGTTTTAGAAATCTGGCAACTCGCTCAAGTGTATGCCTTCCAGATTTCACTCTGCTTTCCCCTGGCATTAGAGTTAACTGGTATTTTATATTTGGTGTTTACAGTTACCAGTATATTTTTATGCACTTTCCACATATGTATACATCTATCAATTATACAACTATTTTACATGTTCTTAAAGTTTCTATGAAGAGCTTTATACTACATGGACCCTCTAACTTAACTGTCTTTAGATTGCTTTGGAGAAGGATCTATGTTGGGCATGTATTTGTAGTTTATCCATTTTACAACTGGCATAGTGTTTTATTGTATATGGATGTCACAATTTATGCATCTATACTAGCGATAGACATTTAGTTTGTTTCCAACAGTTTGCTCTTACAATGTGCCAGTCAATATCGTGCACATATTTTCACGTGTATCCACATGCACTGAGTCACAGAGGTGGATATATTCAACCTATTTCCAAATCACCCTCTACAGTGCGGTTTTACCACTATGCAATACTACCAACGCTCACATTTTCTACTAACACTTACATTAATTATTTTTTAACTAATAAGCTCTCATGTTTCAGATTTAAGCTAGGTTAATGCAATTAATAGTGCGAAGAAACTGTCATGGTAGAAAAACTTGATTGCTTGGTTGGAAGTAAACAGAATGAATTACTACAGAGTCTAAACCAACTAAGCAATGATTTCATCAAAGGCACTGCTTCTCTTGGAAACACTTGTGAGCAGATCTAGCACACTGTCAGCAGAATAAGCTCTCAACTGGAGTACAGCAGCCTGACTTAGGTGTACAGAACTTTACAGGGCGGACTCAGCAACTGAGCTTCTCTACAATAAAGCCTCCACTGGGCAGTCCCTGGGGCTTCTTGGCTACCTTATCTGCTCCTGTCCATGAAGCACCTCTCCCTCCCTCTCTCTCCTCTTTCTCTCTCTCTCCCCCCCTTCCTCTCTCCCTCTTTCCCTCTTTCTCAACACAGGGTCTCACTAGGTTGCTGGCCTTGAACTCCTAGGCTAGTGATGGTGAATCTTTTAGAGACAGTGCCAAACTGCAACTCAAAACCCATCCTAGCGCGATATATCGCAAAGTGCTAATACTGCAATTAAATCTGAATATTGAAATTTTAGTTTAGAAAAAAACTCATACATTAACATCTTTTGTCTTAAAAGGAAAAAAAAAAATAACACAAGTGCCATAGGTTCACCACCACTGTCCTAGGCTCAAGTGATTCTCCTGCCTCATCCTCCAAGTGCTGGGACTACAGGCATGTGCCACCACACCTGGCTCTCTGGGTCACTTTTCTTTATTCTCCCGGCATAGTTCTATTATCCAATTTGGGAGATGAAGGAAAGGAAAAATGTTGGATAGGTGACATAAAATCTGTTTCTACTGAACACAAAGGGACCTGAAACCCTGTCAATCCTAGCCTTGACTAGGTTCTTCCTCTCATACCCTATGTCCTGTCTAAGATCCTTAACCCTCAATCTACTGCCGATCCTCAAACTGCAAAGGCGCACTATCCTCCCTGTTCCAGGGCCACAGAACCAAATTCTGGGGTTCACAGCTGTAGAACAGAATTCAAACATTTTGGTCCAGTATTCCATTTGATTTTTGTGAAAACACATTTAGATATTCAGAGAAACTATAACATCCACTTTTTAATCCCCACAAGAAGCCGACCACCTTGAAGACTGAAGTATCTGTGTTCTCAGGGCTTGATTTAGACTCACGACCTAACAATGACCTAGAGGGAAAAAAAAACTAACCACTGTGTGTCACTGAAATACTATGCCAGGAACTAAACTATTCCTCATTTATGCAGACATCTGTGGGTCACCATAATTAGCCTCATGCAAGACTGAAACGAATGTTGTGTTTCTGTATTATCTTTATCATACAATTTGTACCAGTAGCCTTTCCTTATAGTGACGATGTTTATTAAGCATTATTTTTAAAACTCTCCATATTCTGAATAAGTGATTCAAAGAGAACAAACACTGGAAGTTTTCATTAGAAAAGTATTTGATGTGAAAACAGAATTGCTCTTTGAGTTTTAATGGAAATACTTTGGTAATTTCAAAAATAAAATCTACTCAAACTGTCAAGTACACAAGGAAAACAAACAATCCACTAAGATAAATTAAAAACTACCTATGAACTAGGAAGTCACCATATAAGCTAAAAAATGTTTCATCTATTTTTTACGAAACAATTTAAATCATTCTGGTGTAACTATTTTCAGTGCTTTGAAATTCTGTCTTAGGTTCATGTACACATAGAATATTAGAGCTAAAGTAAAACATGGAAAAATAAAATGACTTTCTCAGTACCACTCAACTGATTAGCAGTGATGATTCAGAAAGACAGGAGCTACTTGTGTTAATGGAAAGGAATCACAGTCATCCATACATGCGTGTCCCATTTCTACTAAAACATTTTTGAAAATACACTGCAAAGAAAATCTGGAAAATACTGAAAAATATACAGAAGAAAAATAAAATCTATACATCCATAATCTGATCGTTCAGAAAAAAACTGTTAACATTATGATGCAGTTTCTTCTATTGTTTCATTTCCTCTGTATCTAAAAACATAACAGTAGTTTGTCAAAATTGAGATCTATATATATATACACACATTTCTATATCTTTTTGCTTTATATTTTCTCATTTCATTAAAGTAATAAAAAACTTTATAATGATTATACAAAATTCCTTAAATTGTTTTTGCTATACTTTATATTCTCATATCATTAGACATTTAGGTTTACAACCAACAATGAATATAAATCTTCACACTATTTCTAATTATTTTCTTGGAAGAAAAAGCAGACACAAGATTACTGGGTCATCTTTGTATTTGATGGCTCTTTATACAGATGACCAAACTGCCATCCAGAAAGACATACTTTATCCTTGCACGGGCCTAGCGGTGTATTTCATTAAAACCCTCACTAACAACAGACATTGGTTTTTGTAAGGTTTGCTAATGTCCAGGCAAAATGCTTCTTTAAACTTGCATTTATTGATCACTACACTGAACATTTTCATACATTATCTGTGTTTCCCCTTCTATAAATAATGCATTTATATCACTTGTCTACTTTTTAAAAATGTTTTGTTGAGGGCCGGTGAGATGGCTCAGCGGCTTAAGCGCCTGCCTGGCAAGCGCAAGGGCCCGAGTTCGACTCCCGGAACCCACATACGAAAAAGGGGCCGGTGATATTGCTCAGCGGCACGGGTGCCTCCTGGCAGGCGAGGTCCTGAGGTCGACCCCCCGGTACCCACAAAAAAAAAAAAAAAAAAAAGTTTTGTTGAAATATAATATACATACAGAAAGGCATGCACATCTTCACTGCAAAGCTTAAAGATTTTCCATAAACTCAACACGCTCACACACCATCACCCAGATCAGCATTCCTGAAGTTCCTTCCTCTCGTGTTCTCTACAAATACTAATTCTAAGAGTAATCATTATTCTGACTTGTAATACCATAAATTAATTTTACCTATTTTGATACTTTTGCCTATTTTCACAGTAGCAATTCACTGTTTTAAAATTAGTATTATGAAACATTTAAACATCATAGAAAAGTACAGAAAAAGAAATCAACAAGTGCTCCAAAAATCATGCTACCTGAAATACCTGTTAACCATGGTGAATGTGACATATCTGTAAACATGGACAAATAGAGAAACAAATTATCTTATCAAATGAGATTATAATGGTGTTTTAACTAAAGAAAAATAATTAGAATTAAGAATTCAAAAACTTTCCAAAACTTCAGATAAATGTTCTTTGAATAAATGTAAACCATTAAGAGGTTTGAGATTAAAAACAAAACCTGTTTCAGCTTTGCATACTACTGATCGATTTCTTACTACGAAAAAAATGAAACAACAGGTAGTGCCTCATCATTTCCTCTCTCTACCATCTAATTTTGGTTTTTTGTATTTTTTTAATCATTTATACTCAATCTGTAGCTACTAATTCTGTTATTTTGTATCTATTAATTGGTTTGCTCATTAAACAGTATCCTTTTTTAAAAAAATAGGACTCCATAGTTACTTTCATGTTTGAGCATAAGCAGCCTTAACAGTACAAAGACAACACAAGTTTCTGGAGTCATATTTTATTTCCTTTATAAAGTTGTAATAACAATAATAAAAAATAATAGAAACTCCATGTATGTTAACTCTTTTCAAATACTAATGACAACTCTAGGAGGTATGACTCATTATCTTTATTTCACAGATGGAAAAAACCTCAGCCATGAAAGGTAAACTGGCCTGCCTCAGAGCCTCAATATGTAAGCGGCAGAGCTCTGACTGAACACTGTGCCCTGGGCTGTGTTCCCTGCCCACAGCGCCCGTGGCTGGAGCACCCACTGAAGAAGGCCACCAGCTTTAAGGACCGAGTGCCTGCAATGCCTGCTGTCCCGCAGTGCCTGTTGCCCTGCAGTGAACAGGGCAGGGCACTCACTGCTACAGACAGTACCACACCCCTTACAGAAGCACTGTTTCAATTTTGCATATTACTGACTGATTTCCTACTATGAAAAACATGGAATCAATAACATTCAAATGTCTTAAGGGACATTCACAATATAAAGTTTGTTTAAAATTACTTACTCTTGGGGCATTTTACATATAAGTACAAAGCATTTTGGGAAAGGTTTTAATATGCTCAATTTTTAAAAAATATAACTACTCTGATCCAGAAAAACTGTTCAGTGTTTGGATATTTATGTCATACCATAACGCATAATATTTGAGGTCCTAATGTAATACCTTACATCAGTCTGCATTTAGAGCTCCCACATTTATGACTTTTACATATAAGTACCAGCATCATTTCATTATTTCACTACACCTTCCTGTGTTGTCATGCCAAACATGTATAGATCACAGCAAATATTCTCATTATAAATTACCTTTATCTTTTCCTTTCTACTCAACCAAGGCAACACGTTGACTTTAGGGTTATGGATGTACCCTATTATCTCTGAATTTCATTCTAGGGTCTGAAAAAGTTCCTGTATTTGTGGAGATCCCCTAATATCACATGCAAGTTGTAATTCTTGAGAGTTTCTCTTTAATTCTTTTCTTCGCACACCTTTAATTCACTTCTTTGCAAATTCATACAAGTAATGAGAAAACTTAAAATTTCGTTGATTTTTCTTCTTTTCTCTGTGCCGCTCTGAAGGCTGCCGGTGAGATGGGAGGCCTCGCCACTGCACACCGCATGCTATTTCCACAGGTCTAACTTTTCAAAGTTCTACCTTTTTCTTTAAAGTTATTCCTTCCCTTGTTCACTTGTGGCAGCTCTTTGTTGCTCTTTATTTTGGGGGCTGCTGGCCTTTGGAGTGGAGTACTGGGGGTCTACTTCATTCAGCTGCAACACTTGACAGTTCTTCTCTGCCCATCTTTGGGCAGAGTGCTTTTCTTTCCTTTGAAGAGATCATCCCAATACATATTTTCCTTAGTACAAAAGGGCAAATCTTTCAATCACTTTGTGACGAATGAAAACTTCCTACAAACTTTTCTGATCTCAACTGCATTTTTCTTACAGCTAACAAAGTGTAAGAGTCTACCCAGGGCCCATCATCACATACCATGTAACTTCCAAAAATACTAGTTAATATTTATAAAGTGACAACAATGCGTTAGTCTCTGTTCTCAGAGGTTTACGTATTATCAGCTTGTGAATCTCATAACAATCCCATAAGGTAGATATTATGCTCACAGATAACTGAAGTGCATAAATGCTGCTACTTTACCAATTTGCCCACAGTCAAATTGCTAGCAAGTGGCAAAGCCCCCGATTTGCACCCTGGCCATCAGACACCAAAGCACAAGTGGTCACTTATCCTTCCCAGCAACCAAGTTTTTAGGGGTTTCTCGTTCCAATCAAGGAACTAACTGCTTCATGATAGGTTTTCTAATGACCACTTTTCTTTTTAGAGTCTAACACAAATGCTCAACAAATATTTATTACTTGTACAAATGAAAGATTTAATTGTTTCCAACGCTTCCCCATCTCTTTTAATGTGATTTCTTCTAGTAATAAGAAAGGCAAACTAAAACCCCAAACACAGTTCTCACTTCTGGGTGGCCTAGACGAAACCTCTTTCTGCACTTCACAACCTGACAGCTTAGTGTTCCCTGCACGTCCTCAGTGACCTGACCAAAAGTGAGCAGACATGCACGCCACTCTTTCCACAGTTTGCTATACGGCCCGGTGTACCAATCTGCTCTGAAGGAGAAAATGTTTTAACCGTGTACGAGACTTAGTCCTCTTCCTCCCCGCTATTGGTGGAGGAGCCTTATGCTCCCTGGCGGCCGAGATCACCATGTGTCAGCCCCGAGACCCACCTGCTGCTCCCGATCTGCTCGCGCTTCCTGTGCCCATCGAAGCTCACCAACTGTCTTCTGTTCTCCTAGCTGACAGGTTTCTGGCAATAAACCTAACCCAAGGTCAAGCACCTCCACAGACCGTACCTCCTAGGCAGCAGGCGTGATTTAACGTGAAAGTGCAGTGGGCGCTCCATGTTAACAAAAAAAAGTCACTGCAGTTTTGCACATATGACAGATGGATGGTTTTGACATTATTTTGTTGAAAGCAGGACCCTCAATCTCACTTCTAGTCTCATCCTACAAACAACGTCAAAGGATTTTTAAAAAAGACATCAACACATGCAAATAAATGTATGAAAAAAACACAAAGAGAAATACTAGCTTGGGCATTTTAAAATGAAAACTGTTATAAATTTTTAATAGTTCATGGTAAAAAGAAAAGAGCCATGTGGTAGTAATGAAATGATTATGGGAATGCAAGTCAGTTAATGCGGACTTTGGGAAGGAGGGCACTGGTGTTAGGGATTGATCCAGGGCCATGAACTCCTCCGCTCAGTGAAACCCTATCCCCCAAACAGTAACTCTTTATTGCAGAATTCAGGGTTAGTCATGAGCCCATAATGACATTTCAAGCAGTGACAGACCACGTACATGATGACAGTCCCGTGAGACTACACTGCAGGGAGACAGCGTTGCTGCCTTCGTTTGTGTAAGTACACTCTACGACACTCTCACAATGACAAAGTCACCAATGATGCATTTACTAGAACATATCTTTGTTACGTGACACCACTACCTAAACTACCTCATTGTGGCAAGGATTCCTGTATATTACAGATTTGTAACACTGCCAGACAAGAATGTATACATAATTAAATGTGGTTAACAAGCAGAAGTAAATTGAGAAGATAATGGTTTGGGCAGAGTAAATTTAAAAACCATTTACAAAATTAAAAGGTCTTCTGTGAATTGGACTTGTTAGAGGAAGAACTATTCAAGACTAACAATCCACTTCAATCATCTGCATTGAAATAAAAAAGATGCAATGGCACCATATGAAAACTGAGCTGGTGTATTTTAAAAATAACTTACGCTGATGACAGATGAGGAAGCTGACAAGTTCAAACCTTCAAGATCAGCTGTCAAACTCGGAGAAAGCACTGGTGTGGGAAGTGCAACTGGAGTGGATATGGGGTTAACTGCAAGAAAAGGCCCAAATTAGCAAATGTGCATGAAAATTTAATTCAAATTATTGAAAGCAACATTTTTATTTTGTTAGTAAATCTAATTAAATTACTTTGATTAATAAATGTATGACAATTCTATTTAACATCTTGATTTAGTCAAGTTATTATCAAGTCATGGCAGTTATTAGTCTTAGCTTTCAAAACATAATGGCAAATCCTATAACAAAATAGGGATATAAATATCTTGAGTAATAGTTTTTGAAAATTTTTATCGCATAACATTATCACTAACATTTATCACCCAGTTAATTTCACTAACAGAAAAAGGTGAAGAAACATTTTTCCACCCTAATATGAAGAATCACAATAGCTTTCAAGAGAGTTCTCCAGTTGAGTCGGAGGTCTTAAAAAGCATGCTTAAATCATTTCTCTAGTTCATTCTCCACTCTAATTAATTAGTGGTCCAAGATATATAATTCCCTTCTGATTATACTTTGTCAGCAAAGCTATGTGGTGACAGAAATGTTTTACTTGTTCTAAACTAGCAAGTACTTGGAAGCAGGTAGCTGAAAGTTTGAAAATCTTTTAAAAATGAAAATGAGATCGTGTCACTCCGTTAAGATTCTTCACAGCTCACAGCTCTCATAGGATCAAAGTCCAACTCCTTCAAGTGCACAAGATTCTCCATGATCTAGCTCAGTGCTGTGCAGCAGAATGACCCACGACAACGGAAACGGTCTCAATCTGTGCTGTCTAATATGGTGGCCGCATATGCCTAATGCGCACTCTGAACAGAACCAGGATGACTAAACACATGTATTTTTAATTTTACTTAATTTAAATTTAAATAACTATATGTGGTTAGTGGCCGCCATATCAGACATCTTAGGCCCAGCTTCTCTCCAATTTCATTAGCTTCTCTAGTTCTAAGGAATACTAGTTCCCAAGATTTTGCTCCATATCTTTGAGCCATTTGCAGTCTACTCCATTCCCTAGAAGGTATACTTCTTGGTTTCATTTATCTTGCAACTTCTACCCCAAGAACACTTGAGGGAAAGCACTTCCTGACTCACCTCATACAAGTTATACATCCTTCTTTGTTCCACACGTTTGCTTGAACAAACTTCCATAACTGCTTCTCATATAATACAGATTTGTGTCTTTACATGTTTTTATTTCTCCTAGCCTGTGTGAAGAGACTTTAACTTACTATCTTTTACAGCTTAATACATTCAACTGTTTGTTGAATGAAACAAAAAGTGGAAAAAGTTTTAGCTTCCAACAAATTCTCACTCCAAAACAACACTGTAAAGTAACACTTAATATGACATCATTTTTAAAGCATCTTTTTATAATTTCAGTTTCACAATGTCCTATCAGTTAGGTAGAAGAAATACTAACTCACGAAGTTAATAATAAATATTTAGCAAGATAGGAAAGTGGAGACAAGTTTAAGATATTGTCCCTGTCTTTAAGTAACTTTAAATCTAATTAAGAAAAAGAATACACATACTTTAAAAAACAAAGTAACAATGCAGTCTATAAATAATAGTGCCAACAAAAGAAAACTTTAAAAGGAAATCTCAAACAAAATCTATATATAAAAGGAAAAGCAGGTGGGGGAGGGAGTGACACACGGAGCCCTTGGTCACCCCTTTCACACGCTGTGTGGCCAACATACTGCTACAAATGCCCAGGCTTCCTAAGACACAGGCTGAAAACCACTGCACAGTCAGCAGCACCAAGGACAGGAGGGTCACTGTGGCCAAGGTGTAGGGAAGCTTTAAGAACAGGAAGGGATAAAGCCCAGTTTTTAAATCAGGATGGGATTTGAATAAGAGGAAAGGAAGAATCTAGTTAATTGCTGGATGATAGAATGCTGTACACAAAGAATGTGAGGTAGAAAACTGGAGAGTTAAGAAAGCTGGATTCATCTATAGGCCACAGGGACTGTTAAAAATCTACCGAACAGAGAAATGATACAATGAATATGGTACTGAAGAGTGATGAACCAATGACAGTGTGAAGGACAGAGTGAAGGTCAGAGAAGTGGGACTGGCAGTGAGGAAGACTTTAAAGGAATAACGTGAAAAGGAAAGGAAGAAAGCTAATAGTAGTACGAAGGCTCCGAAAAGGCATGTGTGTTAGGTAAGCATTGGAAACTGAGGCCCAGAGGAGGGTAAGATTTGCCAAGGTCACGAACAAGTGAATGGTAGAGACACTAGGGAATTAGAAGCTTGTTCTTCTAACTTGGATCACAATACACTTCCTAGGCAAAATGTGACTTTCCTGGTGGACTCTGTATGCATGTTTGTTCATTTGTTGCTCCGTCTATATACCCACTCACCCATTCAAAATGATAACTGCCCACATGTAAAGAATGAAAACTGAGTAAGAAACGGCTTCCAATTTCAACTATGGTTTGGCTACATACCAACAAGAGAAGAAAATTCACACTACAGGTTACATTCTACTCTTAAAAAACCCCAAAAAACAAGCTTTAAATATCATTTCTGAAGACAGAAGCCCGGTAAGAGGGGAAAAGTTGTGTGATAGACAGAGAAAGAAGCAAGTGACAGTATGGCATCTCAGTACGATCTAATCGGGAGGGGGGATTCACAAATGAAGAGAATCTGAACGTTAAAACAGGGTTCAGATCACAAGCTCATTTTATTATCTTTTTAATTTTAAAAATTTCTACAAAGCACCGTTTTTCTTTGCTAAAGTGTATTTAATACAGTAATTACAATTATCCTTCTTACCAAATTTTTGCTTCAAAATTGAGTAAGTACAACTCCTTTCTAGAATGGTTTACTTGGCTTGTTCAGTGTGATCTGATGTCGTTTCTACATTATCTGTATCACTGTTATCATCATGAACCCTGAGAAAATGCTCATTATTCTATGCCAGGCACAAACATAAGTGCTGTTTTTACATGTATCAGCTTACTTAAGCCTTTTAAGAGTAAATCGCGGGCCGGTGAGATGGCTCAGCGGCTTAAGCGCCTGCCCGGCAAGCGCGAGGGCCCGAGTTCGACTCCCGGATCCCACATATGAAAAAAAGGGGCCGGTGATATCGCTCAGCGACACGGGCGCCTCCTGGCGCGCGAGGTCCTGAGGTCGTCCCCCCGGTACCCACAAAAAAAAAAAAAAAAAAAAAGAGTAAATCGCCATGGGGCCGGTGAGATGGCTCAGCGGCTTAAGCGCCTGCCCGGCAAGCGCGAGGACCCGAGTTCGACTCCCGGAACCCACATACAAAAAAAGGGGCCGGTGATATCGCTCAGCGGCACGGGCGCCTGCTGGCGCGCGAGGTCCTGAGGTCGACCCCCCGGTACCCACAAAAAAAAAAAAAAAAAAAAAAAAGAGTAAATCGCCATAAAAAGTATCAATATTATTCCAATTTTATAGATAAAGCAGTGCAAGCAGAGATTAAATAAACTGCCCAAGCTAACACAGCCAGTAAGAGAACTGGAACTCAAACTCGAACAGCTCAGCTCCATCGTTACCTGGCTACCCCTTCTGCTGTCTGCACCAGGCCATACCCAACAGTGTGGCGTCACAGATACCAGGCTCACCCCGAAGCACGTAACTGCTGGTGGCTGGTATGTCACTAACAGTGTAATGACACAGGTCTACAGTTTCTACAAAAGAACACCACAACAGAACTGCTGCTTTATCATCACGTTGTTAAGAGCATATGGTGTGGGGTACTAGAAGATATTTTCATTTATAGATATTTATAATATGCCCCCCAAAACAGCATGCTGTGATCTTAAAGTTTAATAATAGATCATTGGGTCATATATTCTCCTTGCCCAAATATGTTTTCATGTATTATCAACCAATGCTCATGAAATAGTCATACAGTTCCATAATCTACAGAAATTGTAAAAGATTTACAATTTTATTTTATTTTTTCATTTTACAAATAAAACAATGAGACACAGAAATTAACTCACTAAACTGATTAAAGACATAAAGGGTAACACCCCCTCCACACGTACACAGAGAGTTTTGTTCAAAATCTCAGAACAGCTTCGTAGTACAGCCAGTCTACAGCAGAAATGCTAACCATACTGCATCCTTAGAGACGGTAACTACTTGCAGTCAGAGGTGGCTTTTCATCCTCCTCCACGTCTTCACTCCACCTGGTACCCCCTCCTCTCACTCCCTCCTGACTGCTTGGCTGACGCTTGCTGACACTCAGCTCAAGTCCCATCTTGTTACTGGGAGGAGGCGTAGGCTTCGAGACACCCAGCAGCACTCAATGCCTATCTCCCTCTCACTTAACCTACCATGTGGCAACCTAACCGATGACTTCTCCACTCCTCCCATTCCTCCTCTAGAGTCCCTTGGGTAGAGACAATGTTATATTTACTTAGAAGCTCAGGCATGTAGCAGATTTCCTACATAATTGCAAATATTCAATAAATACTTTCTGAATGGTGAATGTGCAGTACTCGTAGTTTTCCTGGTATGCAGTGTGTACCTACAACCTCTGTGTAAATAAAACATAAAAGAATATGTCTGCTTCTCCTTCCAGATTACTCTTAACTTTCACAAGCTGAGGACTTTAGCCACTGAAGAGTGATTTTTAATGTCTGATCAACAAACTGATTACCCTGGGTGGTGAAAAACTACTATGGGCAATAAGCAGCTAACATTGAAGCTGGAAGCCCTCTGCTCGTCTTTTCTGACGCCCAGCTGTACTTCTTCCACAGGCCTTTGTAGCTTTTTAATTGCTATTTTTCTCCCTATACTTTGCATCTCCACTGTATCTCATTTATGTGCATACAACATATTTGTCCAGGTATCTGTGTCTATGACTAGGTTTTAGTATCTGGAAGAGAATGACTGAATTCTAGTATCCAATAGAGCACCTAGCAAAGGGCCTTGCGCTTAGCAGACAGCCCATCCATAAACGTCTGCTTAGCTCACCTGTTAATAAAAGTGTCATTTCTGACAAATGCAGAACTACAAAATTTTTTTTAAAAACCTCAAATACTTCAGTATTAAAAACAAAGGGAAACATTCTATGTTGAGTTTTAAAATGAGGTTAGGATAAAATTTCGTTTTAAGAATCTTACCTTTAAATTTTTTTTTTTTTTTTTTTTTTTTTGTGGGTACCGGGGCTCGACCTCAGGACCTCGCGTGCCAGCAGATGCCCGTGCCGCTGAGCGATATCACCGGCCCCTTTTTCGTATGTGGGTTCCGGGAGTCGAACTCGGGCCCTCGCGCTTGCCAGGCAGGCGCTTATGCCGCTGAGCCATCTCACCGGCCCTTACCTTTAAATTCTTAAAGAACTTAATTTTTAAGGAAAACTTCTGTCTCTACATATAAAAACACACTTGTATAAAAAAAACAAAGTGTTAACAATTGTGTATTCTACAGGTTTCCATTCTTTACACGCTCTCTATGTACCTTTCTACCTACAATAAACTTCTGTTGTTTATAAATCACACAGACCACATTACGGCTGTCTGAACAGACTACGACAGTGTGTAACAGTGGGTGACTTCTAAGCTTGGACTTAAAAGACAGACCCAGTCTGCCACTGAAAGAGCTGGGGGAAGCATTCTCAGAGGGTATAGCAGTATGAGCCCTTGGCGGGAATGAGCCTCATAGTTTAAACAAAGCAAAGAGGAATAGAGTAATGTGGAATATGGATAAGAGGCAGGCCAGAATCGACTGTCTGTGTCTTGGAGACTGGGAAAAGAAGCAGAGTTTAATGCAGAATTAAAGATATTCAATTAAGGGGTTTAAACAAGGAAGAAATAAGATCTGATTTTGTAGTTCACTGGTAAGATAAATTTCCAGGAAAGAACTGTTAGGTCTTATTACTAGTATGCACAATTTAAGTGAGATAGATATTATTAAAATGACTCCAAAAAGCTGAACCCATTTGTATTCCTATGAAGAGAATATGAAGTGTCTAGCTTCTCCAAACCTACACAACAATGGATGATACCAAAATGTAAAATCTTTGCTAACATGTAAAAATTGATTCACGTTTGGCTTCAATTTTATTTATTTATTTTTTGTGGGTACTGAGGGTCGACCTCAGGACCTCGCACACCAGCAGGCGCCCGTGCCGCTGAGCGATATCACCGGCCCTTTTTTCGTATGTGGGTACCAGGAGTCAAACTCAGGACCTCGCGCTTGCCAGGCAGGCACTTATGCCACTGAGCTATCTCACCGGCCCTTCAATTTTATTTTTAATTTCCCTATATTAAGTATATCGCTGTATTATACACGTGAGTTTCTCTATAGGATGAATTCGCCATGTCCACTGTAAACAACAGGCCAGGTAAACAACAGAAACAGAGATCTGTGACAGAACAAAGCAGCACATCTTCCCCCACGCATGGAAATACTGCAGCGGAAAATAACAGTGTTCAGTACTCAGGAAAGATCACTTGTTGCTCTTCTCCTGCAGTATCTACCTAGGAATAAAATCAATTCTACTCTCTCTCTCTCACCATTTAAGAAGAATGGTGACTATGTATCATTGCAAATGTGGCTGAGTATATTTATAAGATTCAGAAGTAGATTTGCTGGAACAAAGATATTTTTGTTAAAATATTGATACATAGGGCCAACCTGGTCTCCAAAAGTTTTATAATCCATTTCTATTCCTACTAAAATTGGAAGTGGAAGATGGTGGCTTCCATTTTTATTTTCTGTACTAATTCTCTACCTACATCTTTAAGTTAGACATGGCAATCCTGAAAATCAACATTTAAAACAAGTATAAATTATTAAAATAAAACATTTGAAATTGGCCAAATTTGATATATTTTATTTGGCTAACTATATTTGTCCATGTGACTCAGAACTGCTACGCTGAAAAGAGATTCTACTACCACTGATTTCCAAAATTTTCTTGCCTTACATTTTGAGACATGTAAATAAAAGTTACTATAAAAATAACAAATATGCTAAATACAGAAAAAATTAATTATAAAAAAAAGAAAAAAAGAAAAAATTAATCATAATACTTACAATCATCTAGGTCTAGAAGTGAAACATCTTTGGTAAGAGAAGTTCTATCTTGCTTTGGTTTTTTTTCTTTCTCCTATAAAATAATAAATATTTCATTTACTTTGTGTTTTTAAAAACCTAGGAAGCATTATTTTTCTTTTTCTTTTTCTCTTTTTGTCTTTTTGAGACAGGGTTTCACTATGCAGCTCAGGCTGGCCTTGAACTCACTTTGTAGCCCAGGCTGGCCTCGAACTCACAGCAATCCTCCTGCCTCAGCCTCCCAAGTGCTGGGATTACAGGTGTGTGCCACCATGCCCAGCTAGGAAGCAGTATTAACATTTAAAAAAAACATTTTTTTTTCCTTAGTCTTAAGAACAAATTAAGCTTCTGTCTTGTTGCATGAAACACTGTTCAGAATAAAAACTTCTGCCTCAATTAGCATACAGTATTTCTTTCCCATTATGCAAACCGTTAATTATTTTAAAATATTTTATATTTAAAGAGGATTTTAGAAAAAAATTTAAAGGTGAATAATAATGATTTTATAAGCTGACAACTTTTGCTAATATAAAAGCATAATATGGCTCTTCAGTTCAAAGTGCACAAACATTCTTAAAAATAACTTTGGAACAAGTTCACTTAAGAAAAAGAACTGCCCCAGCAACACATGTACATAGCTCTGAAACCATCAACAGGCTTGTTAGTACTGTGTGACAGGCATGTACCAGGCACTCGGAATTTTAACACTGGGTTGTGTCTGACCTCTTTACCCAAAGTATTCATTAAAATCTATGAATGACATTCCCAGGCTCTTGCTCTGGCGGGTGGGAAATGATTCTTACTTGACTGTTTCGTACAGAGAATAAATATTTCAAACATATTTGCTCATACGTAGGACTTCCCTCACAACAGATTTTCTTATTCAGTATAGTATGTTTATGAAAACTGTATAACTCTGGACTACAATACAACACCCATAAGCCTGAAGCATTCAGTTTGGTTGGACTGAATACTAATCAGAATACTAATACTGAATACTAATCAGAAAAGATAAGTTTATCTTTTTCTTTCAAAAAAGGTATGATTAAGGACAGTACTAAATAGCATTGCAAACAACTAAAAATTAACAGAAGAGTAGGGTGTTAAACAGATATCATCTGTGTCAAAGTTACTTATCTTTTATAATCTGTGCTTGTTTATTTTAGGTGAAATCTCAAATTAGAAGTCAGAACTTTTTGCTAAAATCCATTCATTCATTCATTCATCCATCCAACAGGTATGTACAGAATTTTAGATGTGTATCAGATTCTATGTAAGCAATGGAAATAACAACCCAGACAGGTACAATCCCTGCCTTCAAATAATTTATTATCTACCAAAGGAGTTGGGAGCTTATTGTTCATATGAATGTATTTGAAACGTTCAAGCCACGGAAACAGCGCTGAAGCAAAAGTTACATAACCACTACCAGTTTTCCCAGTACTGCTGCTCTTAACAGTAACGCACACACAAGAGCAAGAGCATTTACGTGAAACATTATGGTAGGTAACATTTTAGAATGATTTTAATCCTGCTTATTTGCTTCCCTTATGCCAATACTAAGAGAATCAAGGAAATACATTAAAACATCGATTAAATACATCCACACTTTTTCCTCAAAATAACTATTTCTGCTATTGAAAACTAAAGTTTTAATTTTCATTCCTTATTTAAAAACAAAACAAACAGTGTTTGTCCCTCTCTCCACTACTGAAATGAACAACAATGTCTAGAGCTGGGGAAAAAATAAAAGAAATGTCAGTTTTGAGGCTGAAATGTAAAAACTGCATGTAAAAGCAAACAGGTTCAGAATGAAAATGGCATTTCAACTGGAATATTATTCCTGTGAAAAAAGAACACATAACAAAATGAGCTCAGCATCATGTGACCTATCAGAAGGCAGTGCAGAGCACAGGGTGCAGGGCACCCTATGAGCTACAGTGGTGCATGACTGTCTTTATGGAACTGTTACCTCCCCAGCTGAAAAATCAGAAACCTATCAAATCAAGATAAAGTTAAAGCTAAAGCCAAGTCTATACCTTATTTTCTACTCCACAGCCAAGAACATGTAACAATATCTATTAAATACACATCAGGTCACACACAACACAGAGCAGAGCTGCATGTGAAACTGGCATGACCTATTAGAAGCCCAGAACAGAAAGAAAAAAGGCTTTCAGAAGGATAGAATTTCATTGACTTTCTGGGAACAGCAAATAACCAGGGACTGAAATACAACATTAGCAATAGATAATGGTCAATTCTACCGAAATGAAAAAAGCTTGCATTTGAATCAAGACTATAAAATGCTTCATGATGTGTTTGGCATTCCCCTCTTATACTGTATTTCATTTTTCATTTTAAAAAATCCATAGTAAGTTCAAAACATTTTCATACTTAAAGGATCTACTAGAAAAATAAAAATCTGAATTCTAAACAAAGAAGTTAAGAGCTCTATTCCATCAAACATTTCTCCATTTGCAATTTATCTTGGTAATAGAGACAGAACCTGGGCAAATGCATATAGGACTCAAGGCAGGAGATTTTTCTTGCTCAATGCATAATTCATGTGCTCCGCCTGCAAAGTGTGTAAAATGAGAATTTCACACCGCAGCATGAGCCACGGAGCTGCAGAGAAAAGGCAGACAAAATCATATTTTACTGTGTGAATTTTATTTCTTACCCTCCCAATATTTATACAAAACCATCATTGACAAACCAAACACACTGACAGATCACCCACTGTTTCCATTGTGTTAGTACTTGAGAAGAGATCAGGCAGAAAGACAGACAATTTGTTTTTGTATATTTTTTTTAAACAGAGGATTAGGTTTTTAACAGTTGAGTGACTGTATTAGACTTTTATAAGGACAACAGTAACTGATCTTAAGGTCTCACTATAAAAAGTACCAAGTTATCAATTCATCCTCCTCAAATCTCCATTTTGTTTCTATGGTGTTCAATTATACACCTCAACACATCAACATTTTTGGAATATAATACAAAGTCACACAGTTAAGAACTTGATTTCTATTTAATATATTTCATTTTCAATAATAAATACAAGATTCTGGAAATACTAAGTTCCAAATAATACGAACAAAAATATGTAACATTTTACCAGTAAAGATGTTTTATGTATTATGCACATTCATTTTCATGCTAATTTTAAAAAAGGTAAACGGAAAAAAGATCTGACACATAATATGCTTCCATTATAAAGAGGTTTTAAATTTAAAACTATGAGACAGGATAACCAGTATGTAAAATTTATCAAATGCATACTGTGCTTTGAAATCAATAATTTAAGACTAATCTCTAGCCTCACAGGGCAATATATTTGCATGAAATATTTTCAATTAGTATTATACATCAAGGACAATTTAATGACTCTTTTCCCTTCAAGCTATTTGATGTATCTGACGAATTTGATGTTTTAAAAATCTGAGGCTCACACTTAAACTTATGCTTTAAAATAAAAGTACCAGGCCACTGAGTTAAAAAGAAGTCTAATGACTAAAACAAAGCTTTCCTATTAGATTATATCTACTCCAATAAGAAAGCCTGCTTAATGGCATTCCCATTGTTTTAAGTCTCAACCAAAACCAGTTTTGGAGAACTTAAAATATGAACTAACTTGGGAAAGAGAGAAAATGAAAGAGGCAAGGCTTTGAATTATTAAGAATAAAAACCAATATTCTTTAATATTCATCAAAGTCATGCAATTGTAGCATATGTACTTATAAGAATATAATTAAAACTTGTTTTCTATTTCTCAAATAGAACAGAATCAGAAAACAGTCCCATTTCATACCACATGCCAAAATGCTTTATGCCCAAGAACTTCTCACACACATGATTTTCATCCCCAAATCTTTTATTAAGACAAACCTTAACGCTTGCTGCCATTGCAGCACCAGTCACTGGACCAGTGACTGGTCCTGAGACCTGAAGAGGTGTCACGGCTTCTCTGCACCTCACAGAGGCTCCCAGAGATCCGAGTACACACAGCCTGCACAAAAGCCGACTGGGGAGAGCACCTCCCACACTGCTGAGAACACAGCTAGTGTTTCCACAGCTAGTACACACACTGATGCAAATATGGGATGTTCTTAATAGTAAATGCTAAATGTGCATATACTAAATACTTCATTTCACACTAATAGACTGTTTTATATGCTGCTTATATAAATGTTAATGTATAAACAAAAATACATAAAAGTAATTCACAGTAATAATCATGATTTAAAATTATCACAATTTTAATCATCAACTATCTAAATTTTCAGCAGGTGGTATGCAGATATTGTAGCTATAAACAGAATATGCACTACAGTTAAGGTACAAATAGTGTACTAACAAGCTGATAGCCAAAATAACTACATTATGTAGGAGCACTATTATGTATTAGTTAGTGATGAGAACACTGAAGTCTGGTGGCACAGCCCTGTAGCACTCAGAAGGCTGAGGTAGGAGCATCATTGCAAGTTTGAGGCCACCCTAAGCTACACAGTGAGTTCAAGGCCAGCCTGAAATATATAGTGCAACCCTGTTTCAAAAAAAAGAAAAAAAATATAACCTCTGAAAACTTTGAAAACATTATTTAAAATAAAATGTTTACCATCTCTTCAACACAAAATTTTAACTATCAGAATATAACTTAATTACATTGGTAAAAAATAGAAAATGATATAATGCGAATCTCTTACAGACATGATATGGTCTGTAGTACTGATTTTTCTCTCTACTCTTCTTTTTTTTGTGGGTACCGGGGGGTTGACCTCAGGACCTTGCGCACCAACAGGCACTCGTGCTGCTGAGCGATATCACCGGCCCCTTTTTTGTATGTGGGATCCGGGAGTTGAACTCGGGCCCTCACGCTTGCAAGGCAGGTGCTTACGCCGCTGAGCCATCTCACCGGCCCTCTCTCTACTCTTCTGCACAAAATAATTTTTTTCCCTTCACACGGTACAGCATGTGAAAGTGCTTAAAATATGGAATTATTACAAGTAATTTTGTTATAGATATTACTTAGGGCAAAATAATTATTTCATGAAAAGGACTATATTCAAAATACTTCAGAAAAGAACACCTATACATACAAGTATGCCTATCCATCAAAATAACTGTACCTGAAACAATATAATCTTCTTTGGTGATTACCAACAATATCTTTTCTTAGATGAGGATGCTTCTCAATCAAGAAGACAAACATGGCGCCTGAAAGTGTGACTACAGTTTTGTGCCTCCTGCGGCCTGTGATTGAGTGACGGACCCTTAGGGCACACATAGTACAGCAGTGGTTTTTGCCCTTCAACTGTCCCTGTGCCACTCACACGAGTGATACCCTCTCCTCGGTATCATTTTTATTCTCTGTACAGTAGTCGTTTTCAGCTATGACCACACGCTGTTATGAAACCACTTTCTTCTCCACTTGTATTTTCTGCAATAAAAGAAATGTGCAGAACAAAGACATAGAAACTGGAAAGCATACAGCTTGATAAGAGAACCACAAGTTCTTCCTTAGGATCAGAACAGATCCTTAGGCTAAGACCAGATGGGCAGGCGTGGGCAAGCTAGCCCAAGGAGTTCACCGATTTCAGATGGCAACGGGGCTTACTCTGGGTGCGTCTATGTTAATCTGGCATCTGTGCAGAGGCACTGGGGCAAGGGATGTATTGGTCTGAAGATGACCCATGGCAATCGTCTAAAAGGTATCAAAGAACTGGTCTAGAAGAGTAAATGTAGGAAAAGAAGAAACAGATGTAAGGAATAACACAGAGATTGCAGAGAACTTGGCAACCACTGAAATATACAGAATGATAGGAGCCAAAGATAATTCTAAAAGAAAAAGAATGCAGGTATCAAAAGGTAGTGCATGTCTTCTGACTGTATTAGTTTCGGAAAACCAGTAGCCCCTGAGAGGCCTAAGAAATTGGTCTGAATTTAGAAAACAAAACAAAACAAAACCAAACTGGAGCTGCTGTAGAGATGGACAGATGTTACCACAGAAGTGTTTCAGTGGAAGCTGAAGGAGTGAAGGAGGTCCCACAACAGGAAAAATGGGGGGAGAGGACTAAAGAAAAATTTGTTCGTGTCAATTAATACATTTGAAAAACTGATATGTACTAAGCACTGATTTGAACACACGGTTCATACTTGGGTGTTAGGAGAGGGTAAAAAGTAAAGCAAAATCAAAAGAATGAAAGGTCAGTAGTGTTACCAAAACAGATGTAGACCACCTGAAATCATATAGGAATTGTCATACCAAAAAAGATTGAGGAGGCTAATAACCAAGAGAGGGCCACTGGGTTTGGGGAAGGGTTTTGGCTGTCTTTGCAGAGCAGTGTCTGTAGGAAGTGACAGAGGTGGAAACCTCTTTCTAAAGTTAAAAGACATAATTGTGCTACGTAGTGGGTGGAGGATATGTAGATTATATTTTCTTTCTTTTTGGTACCGGGAATCAAACTCAGGACATTGCTCTGGCCAAGCAGGTGCTGTGCCGCTGAGCTATATCCCCAGCTTATTTTCTAAACTCTCATGCTCACACTCTCTCTTCCACTCCTCACTCCTTTCTCTTTTTAGATGCTGTAAAAGTCTTGAGTCCTTTCCTTGACAAAAGAAGAATTAGTGGAGAAAGAGATTAAAAGTGTAAAGGAAGCAGATGACTATTAAAACAAATCCAAAGAGAAGTAGGATTTATTCCTGGCTGAGTGGAGAGGGATCATTTACTGAGAGCTACATTCAAACAAAAAGGAGGGTAGGGCCGGTGAGATGGCTCAGCGGTGTAAGCGCCTACTGGCGCGCAAGGTCCTGAGTTCGACTCCCGGAACCCACATACGAAAAAAAGGCCGGTGATATCGCTCAGCGGCACGGGCGCCAGCTCGCGCGCGTGGTCCTGAGGTTAATCCCCGGTACCCACAAAAAAAAAAGGGGGGGGGTGATGCTGTGTGTCCTGGTGCATGCAGCAAGACCCAGTCTCTAAATAAGTAAGTAAGTAAATAATGGGGTGAATGGTGGTCTCTGAGTTGGGAAGCAGAGAGCGATGAGATATTTACAGTGGACAGCAGCTGTCTTCTGAAGAGAGTGGTTAAGGTTACAGGCTGCGAGGGAAAGGCTGTCACTGAACGCTGACTTACCATCTGAATAGTATAAAGAGTGAAATGTGCAGAAGACTCAGGAGCCAAACATAGGCTCCTTGTAGCATCGGTGTTCTATAACTCTGACATAGCTAATCTTTTGAGAAATTAACGTTCAAGTTAAAAAGTGTTAAGCCTGCTGCTTTATAGTTGCACAGTGCTTTACGTCGATCTTTCACATTTGACTTTTTAACCATAATATTTGAAAGAAGCAAGGTAGGTGTTAGCATTTCAACTTTATAGATGAGGAAACTGAAGCATAAAGATATTACCTCCCAACAAGCAGAACACTGTACTTATCTCACAGGACCTCATGAAAATTAACTGTTTTGAAAGTCACATACAGTATTCAAGGTACCTCCAAGGTCTTATTTTCATGCTCAGTGCCCCAAAACACAATGTCCAGATGAAAGAAAAAGAGAAAAAGAATAGATTTAGGTAGACTACAGACTTAAGGCATATGAATTTTCAACACTAACTCACTGTCATGCTAAATTAAGGTAAAGCACCCACCATCTGCCTTCATTACTCATAATTTGGGGCAGAAGCCACAACACTTGGTACAAGGAGGACTTTTCCACAATTATAGAGTTGCTTGTTATTAGAAAATTGGTACACTTGTAGTCACACGGTATATTCCACATCACTCAGAAAGAAACGGAAGTTTGTAATTACGGCAGCTCTAGGGTGAATGTTTATTTCAATTGCTAAATTAAAGCACACACACACACACACACACACACACACACACACACACCAGCTAACCACAGAAGGAAAAAATAAGCCATCTAAGGAAAACATAGACACAAAAATACCAACAATGGTGAGTTCATCCTAACTTCTCACTGGTATTGGCTCATGGCAATAGCTTGATTTTTTTATACTGATGTTCTATAGTAAACTATTATCAATTATCAAGAGATTCAATCCAATCATTGAAATCTTTTTTTTTTTTTTTTCTTTAAATGAGGGTACCGGGAGTCGACCTCAGGACCTCGGCGCCTGCCAGCAAGTGCTTGTGCCACTGAGAGATTATCACTGGCCCTTTTTTTCTTTTATGTGGGTACCGGGAGTCGAACTCAGGACCTCGCGCTTGCCAGGCAGGCACTTATGCCGCTGAGCTATCTCACCAGCCCCCAATCATTGAAATCTTGACAAAGAAAAAACAAATTAAATCACCTGGGGGCCACTATAGCTTTTAACAGGCTTTCAAAGCTCTGCTTTTAAAACCATATAGGCAGGTAAGTCCACAATTTTTCAACTTTTACTGAACATTGTAAGAATGATGTAACTTTAATTCCATCTCCTTGTCATTTGCTGATGTCTTGCTCTGTCGTTTTAAAAACCACTGACTTTTTTTTTTTTTTTTTTCGTGGGTACCGGGGGGTCGACCTCAGGACCTCGCGCGCCAACAGGCGCCCGTGCCGCTGAGCGATATCACCGGCCCCTTTTTCGTATGTGGGTTCCGGGAGTTGATCTCGGGCCCTCGCGCTTGCAAGGCAGGCGCTTACGCCGCTGAGCCATCTCACCGGCCCCAAAACCACTGACTTCTTATTTTGGGTTGTACTTATGTTCATATCCACAGCCCTTTATTTTAAATAATATCTTAAGCTTTTTTTGGTAATTCAATATAGAAAATGAGAATATACCAAACTCACTGCATAATGAGATTTTATATAAGGCCACATTAACAAATGATAAAAATCTTTAAAGGTTTATGAGAATTTGTAAAAACAGAACTCTTAGGTTATGCCATATATAGACACAAGATTTAAATATAAATCTAACTTTAAAATAAGTTTTACTATACACAAAAACATTTGAAATAAGGCAAGATAAATTTTAGTCAATATTTTAAATATGCTCAGTCTTAATAAACCTCTGAATGGGGGAGGGCAATTGTCCACTCCCATGAATTTCTTCACGCTTGGATACTCAGAGGACATACTGAAGATGTTCAAACTCACAAAACTAACAAGGGAATGAAAAAAGAATACTGGGACTAGGAATAAATGACAGGCAGGGACTGTATTTTCAACATGTGGAATAATATGGCCGATATATAAAATAACTGCGCTTGAAGCCCAGCATCGATGTGAGCCTGAGTGTTCACATTATATGGAGGGGGTGATGGATCAGAATGATTATTAGATATAAATTTTATATGAATAACTACATTTTTGTGACTTACACTTTCATTTTTTGCTACAAAACAGACAAAAAAATTCAGTTTTTAAAGTGTTACATCAAAAAAGCATTTTAATTCTACTGTACTATGTAATTAGTTCTTACATTTGTTTTAAAATACTGCATTTTATTAACTAGTTAAATAACATACACCTTCTAATTAAAGCCTTAAAAACATTCTATTATCCAGTAACAATTCTTATTAAATATCTAGAACTATTATTTATTTATTTAAAGAATAGGAAAATTTATCAGGGAAAAGGAATGGGGAATAGGAGTGGGAATAGGAATAGCTCCCTAGAGACAGGGGTTCTGAATAGGTTACGCTCTAGTACTTTTTAAAAAGTGGATTAACCTCAATTTTTCGTGATATACACTTACAACACTCTTTTGCTCAGCAGTATTTTTAAGGCTCCCTTTCACTTGTTCTTTGTCAAAAGCCTCTCCTCTTATAGCTAGAAGGAATTTCAGTGACAAGGGGTGAGTTAAAAAACAGTCCTAACTTCTCTGCATAGTTAAGACTCTACAGGAAAGCACTACCTAGAAAAAATAAAATTGCAGGTGTGAATGAATGAACAAATGGTGTTTATTTTAGTTGTAGTGATGTTTAATTTTTTTCTTTTTTTGCTTGACTTTCAACAAAACACTAACTCTTAAAAATATTTATTCTTAACTTGGAAATGGCTATAAGAGTGTCTCTCTTTGGGCCGGTGAGATGGCTCAGCGGCTTAAGCGCCTGCCCGGCAAGCGCGAGGGCCCGAGTTCGACTCCCGGAACCCACATACGAAAAAGGGGCCGGTGATATCGCTCAGCGGCACGGGCGCCTGCTGGCGCGTGAGGTCCTGAGGTCGACCCCCCGGTACCCACAAAAAAATAAAATAAAATAAAATAAAAAAAGAGTATCTCTCTTTGATTACCACCCATGCATAATCTCTTACCTTAGTGACTCTTCTGGATTCAGACTCACTTTCAGATTCTGATTCAGACTCTGAAGAACTTTCTTCTACTGAACTAGATTCAGCATTAGAAGAATCTGAAGTTTTAGATTTCTTATTTTTCTTCTCCCCATCTTCAGAATCACTATGCATAACAGTAAATTTTGATATATCAACTGTAACTCCTTTCTATAAACATATTTAGTTTATATAAAATATAATTAACATGGTTTTAAAATTTCAGAATATATTAATGAAACAGTAACATAGTATTACCTATAACCAAATAAATCAGAACTACTTCAAATGCAGAAAATCATAAAATAACACTAAATGATATTAAGTATGAAGAGTAATAACTTCAAAGATTTTAAATTGCTTTCTCTAAATCATGTTTGCTTATAATTTAAATACTTATACAGTACAATACTTTTGCAGAATAGACCTGGAACTGTACATTTTTTCCATCCAAGAAACTACATACATGAGTTCCCAAATATGACCTTAGACACATAATATAAGTGTTAACCAGTTCCATGAGAATTCTTCTAATGTATCGTCTTACTAAACATGTTAATCAAATATAAACTTCAAAAATAATTAAATGATCACCCTTAAGTGCTCAACACCATTCATCTGTTCACTCACAACACTGACTGACTACTGACAGCACGCTGGCACTATCTAAGGTGCTAAGGATAACGCTGGCTACTAAGGCAGAGATGAGCTCTGTGTGTCCACCTTTCAGTGTCTGTAGCTCACTGGAGGATACATGGGAATGTGTGGAGCTTAATAAAGTATAACGTATCATGAGAACATGTGAGGGACACCTATATTAATTTAACAAAGATTCAGAATGAAAGATGAATTGAGAAACAGGATAAAGGCAGGCAGGTTGGTAGGGGACAGTTCTCCAAAGGACTAACATGTTAGCCAAACCCCTTACGATGACAGATGCCTTAAGGTGTTTTACACAAATGTGACCCAAAACTGAAGGTCTAGTTCCAAACACTGTGTGTGTGCACGTGTTTGTACGTGCATGTGCATTATTTTTAAAAATCGAAGGAGTGGGCCGGTGATACAGCTCAGCAGCATAAGCGCCTGCCTGGCAAGCGCGAGGTCCTGAATTCAACTCCCGGTACCCGCATATTTAAAAAAAAAAAAAAAAATTGAAGGAGTGCAAGGCATGTTGTACCGATCATTCTGATCATCTGATTTAGAGGCATTCTTCCTGAGGACATTACCTATCTACAATAATGAAACCAGTATTCAAGAAGGTTGAATAACTTGCTCATGGACACTCAGACAGGGGGCAGGAGTGGAACTGGAACTTGAGTCTATATTATTCCAAAGTCCACAGTTTTCCGCTGCATCACAGCACTTTCCAACACATGAAAATACTTTAGACCGTAAAATTCAAGTTTAGTCATAAGTAGTTTCAAGTACAAAAATGTGGGTTTTGAAAATAATTGAAGCTTATGAAAAGCTTTAGAAATTACCATAGTAGCAATTTTTAAAAAAAAATCTGAGAGACAAGTAAAGAGACACAGGGGGAGGGAGAGTAGAGAGACAAGGGAAGAATCAATATTTCTCAGAATCAATTTTTTGTAGAGGAAGTATGATTGGTGTTTATTAAAAATGGAACTAGGCAACATCTCAGCACACGTGTAATTATATTTGAAGACTAAACAGTATGGTTTTTTTTCCTCTAGAAGAGAAAAAAATGGGAATTTATTATACCCAATTCACTGGGCAAAACATACTGAAAAATATGAGTATTTACTCATCTGTGGTTTTCTTTGGTAAAACCAACAATTCTTTCAAATTCAAACATGAGTAAAGAAAAAAGTATTTTTGAAAAAATCATGAAACTAATATATGATTACAAATTTTTAGCACACTGATGTTAGCTATCTGAAAAGATTTCATGCAGTGATCAAAACTTTCTATAAACTCTTAACATCATAGGTACTCTGATATTAAACCAGAAGTAGAGAATTTCTCTTAAAAATAAGCCTATTACAAACCAAGTATCTCCTTTGCTGCAACAAGTCAATGATTCTAAATGTATCTAACTTCCACCATTTAGGAAAAATTTTTGAAGGTAAAAGTGTTATTTTAGTATGCATCACTCAATTTTGATGATAATTATTGTTTACCTTAGTGCTTAGAGTTTCAGATGTTAACCTAATGAAGAGAATTTACTGGTAACTAGGTTTTTAACTTTGCAATGATGAAAAGCCTGTATTAATTTAACCTACAGATTTCATTTGTTCTGAACAGGAAAAACAATATAAATCACTTTTAAAATCATTAAATCCTGACTTAAATTAATAAAGTCATAATTAGGGCATTATGCTGTGTTTGTTATGGAAGTGGCAGGGTGAGCTGCTTTAATTACTGTCTGTAATAAAAGGAGCAGAGAGCATACTGCGCCCCAATCAGTGCTGTCAGCCACGACGGAGCCGAGCTGCAAGCTCATCAAGTGAGCGGGCACTGGGCTCCCGGGAAAGGGCCGTCATGTGGCCAGAGGCCACTCACTGACAGCTGTGAGGAAAACACAGCCACACAATACAAGGTATTAGCCCCGATTACTCAGTATTTTAATGACACTTTAATATATGATAATATTGTTGATAATGGGAGATCTTAAAAACCACTAACACTTAAATGTCTTATGACCGTCTTCCTTCACAGCCTTTGACTCTAATATTTGGATCATAATCTTTTTAATGTAACATTATTTAGAAAAATCAATTGTCTTGGTTACATAATGGCAAAGTATGGAAGGATTTAATTTTAGCCCTCAGCAAAACTGCTACAAAAGGTAATTAAGTGTTTCATCCCTGCTGCTTGATCACTTAACTCAGCTGCCCAAGGTTATACCAATTTTCAAACTGTAACCCAAAGATTTGCTCAAGTTCATAATGAAATCTAAGCATTGGAAGTAACAGAATAACTTGAACTACTAGCACCTTAAGTTAATTTTAAAAGATTTCATATCTATTTGGGAGAAAATAGACCGAAATTATTTTCTTGCTCTGAATCTTAAAGGGAAATGTTAGCTTGGAGAAAATACCACAGAGCATTTTTTGAAGGAAATTCTGACTGAACAGTTCACCTTTTCCCTTTGGTTTTTGAATTCCTCCTGGCGGGTGCTTTGTCCTCTGCTTCTGCTGCACTCCCACTCTCACTCTCCCGCTCACTGGACGACTCCTCGCTGTCCTCGCTGCTGTCCTCACTGCTGGCCCCGTCCTCACCGCTCTCGCTTCCAGATTCACTCTCTGAAAAACGGAACCAGATGCTTTGACTTAGAGCCATTTTACTGTACATGAGGACACCTGTACCTGTAACTAGTCCTCACAAAGGACACCAGGTGCTGAGTTTTAGGGAAGCAGCTCCGACTCACTGAACACTTCCTATTTCTGCTCCCATTTGTTCAGATCTGGGGGGTGAACTTGGAGGATTGATGGATAGAAGACGTTCCGAAACTGGGTTGAGAAAAACAAAGCCGACCTGAACCAAGTAAACCAAATCCGAGGGAGTCTCAGTTTCCATCAAATCTGTAAGTGTCCACTATTGCACGTAGTTTGTTTTTGAAAAAATGACATACAGGTGATGTAAGGATGAAGCATTGATATTGAATTCTTCTACTTATAATGAGGAATTTTATTTAGAGAAAAGAAGTCAACAGTTGGATAGTCTTAGGAATAAATTTTGAGGGAGAAATGAGCCATTCAAATCATCTCCAAAACCCAAAGTCAAGAACAACAAGCAAAATTACTAATTAAAGAGCTATTAGTTATCATAACCAGCACAGGACACTAGGACATACAGGTGTAGTAAATGATAAAAATCGAGGAGTTATACAGTTAAATGTTTTATGTACAAATTATGGTACACCAGGGTTCTTTCTGCATAAGTGACTCACAGAGTATCTTCACGTCTGTCTTTTAAATGAAGCACAATTCTTTACTATGTAAAATGATTACAGGTGTAGAGTTGTGCAATAGATGAAAGGAAAACTATTGCCCCTGCCTCTGATCTACGAGATGAAGTACCCTTCCTGACAAATGTAATTCTATGGGCAATTCAACATTATTCTAATAGGTATGTGTCATCATTCAGAAAGATCCATTCGCATCGTCATGCTGAAAAGGTAGGCCTGCTGATAAGAACAGCTTACAGTGGGGAAAGACATAGGTTCTCAAGTGTAAATTTCCAGGTTCAAATCCTAGACACAAGAATGGTTCAAATCCAGATGTAAGAATAAGCAAGTTATGCAACTTCTCTGGGTCCGAGTTTCCTTTTCCATAACTGGGAATAACGCTACTAGCTACTTAACAGAGACACTGTGAAGACCGAATGATCTGAAATGTGTGCAGTGAGAGTAACACACCGGGGCCTGCTGCATCACCAGTCTCTTCAATGAAGAGTGAAATTTACTTCACCCAAACATTACAGGAACAAAACTGATAAAGACATTCTGAATTTGTTGTGATATTACAGTTACACACATACACATATATTAAGCCAGCTAACTGGCTTATACTGGAAAAGAAATCACAGTATCTCACATTGTTACCCTCACATTGCCACATGGGAGTTCAACTTTGATCTGGGCCCCACTTGCTTCAGACAGCATTATTTAAATTTACAAATTAATAAAAACCTTGAATAATTTGTTTATTCTGAAAAAGACCAGCTCAATAAACAACAAAAATCTTGTAACTCATAAAGGAAAAGTCATTGTCATTGTGTACCCCATCCCCATGGCTGCAGGGGAACTTGCTATTATACACATTCAGATAAACTCATGAAAAGCCACAATGGTAATGGGGTATTTCAAATACTGTATGTGTTGAAAAAAGTTAGACTACAAACAGTATGAGCTTATGATTAAAGGGATGGAGACAAAAATCTATATAGTATAAAATAAAAAAGAATATGTTTAGATACAAACATCTTTCTCAATGGTCTATATCATTCCTGAAATTTCATATTTTTTAACATTAACTTTTTGGATTGAGGCATCTTCTCTACTTTTCAGTTTATTACATCAGAAGGTAATACAACTTGGATTAATATATCAAATTAATCTGAAAACAAAGACTTGACAGGGGAGTCAGGAATAAAAGAATGCATTACCTTAGAGTAAGACAGTGGATAACCAAGTAATAGTGAGGGGCCCTCATTCTCCTAGGAATAAAGCTTCTAGAGAAAGCTGGGTATATTTGTCCTGCATCAGCTCTGCTTATAAGGCTGTTAATAAGAGAATGTAACTCCAATATATTTTTGTTGTAGAAATCATGTACAGAATTTTAGTGAAGAAGGGATATTTTTTTTTAAAAAACAACTAACTCTACCCCTTTATCAATCAGACATAGGGAAAGAAAGGTGCCTTATTCAACTTGCATAGCTGAAAGCCGGGTCTTCTAAATCTTCCCTTTCAGTATTTTCTTTTTACTTTTTTTTTTTTACATGGGTACCGGGAGTCAAACTCAGGACCTCACGCTTGCCAGCAGGCGCTTGTGCCACTGAGCAATATCACCAGCCCTTTTTTTATCCTTTATGTGGGTACCGGCAGTCGAACTCAGGACCTCTTGCTTGCCAGGCAGGTGTTTATGCCGCTGAGCCATATCACTGGCCCTCAGTATTCTTTTCATTACATATTGTTGCCCTCAATTGTTTTGGCTCTGGAAAGAGAAGAATTCTGAGATATCCTAGATTTAATTGTAGGCCAGAGGATAGAAGAGAAGACTTTCCATGGAATCTACAATGTGAATAGTGTATTTCAGTAAATTATGAAACCCACCACTGTCACTGCCGCTATCAGAAGAGTCCTCCTCTTCCTCAGATGCAGAGTAAAATTTCTTCGCAGGATTTTCTTCCTTTGCTGTGCCTCCTGAGGTCCATTCTTTTGCCTATTCATACAAACAACATAAATATAAATGAACTGTCATTAAGGGATTTAGGTTTCTGGCAAATCACTGAGACTACACTATAAACTCAGAGGAAAGTCAAAGGCCTCAGCAAAGAAGGCCACCTTTAAAATCCTGGTAGTAAGGCAGATTCACTTTACCCCTGAATACAGAAACAAACCTTCACGCAGTGCCCATTATGTTAAATCAACTGTCTCATTTTACAGGCAATTTAAAACACTTTTGTGTCTTTTGGTGCACAGATTTAAACTAAAGTAATGCAGCCTAGAACAGTTGAGGGCAATTGGAGGTAGACACAGTAACAGTAATCAAAACTGCAGCTGACATTGAGGTAAAAAGTGGGGAAAGAAGAAAGAAAAAGAAAGAGAGAAAAAGAAAGAAAGAAAGAGAAAGAGAGAGAGAGAGAGAGAGAGAGGGAGGAAGGGATGGAGGGAGGGAGGAGGAAAATTTAGTGTAGGCAATAAATTTCCCTAACTATCTCAATACCCTAACATTCTCTTCTTCATATACTAAATGTCTGATCCATCAAGAAGTCTTCAGGGCTTTGGTCTGGGCCATCTCTAGGGCTCTCCTGCATGTTACCCCAAGGTCTCCTAACTGGTTATCTTGCTTCTACTCCACACTTGCTGCCAACCAGTTGGCTGAACACAGCAGTAGAATGGGTCTATCTAAACCTAAGTCAGATCAAGGTCCTCTTTGGCTTCAAGCCCTGTAATGGCTCCCCATTTCACTTGGAGTGAAGCCAAAGTCCTTTCAGGAGTGGGCATGAGCTGACCTAGCTGTCCCTTCATGGCCACCCTTCCTGCCTGCCTCTCTGATCTCCCTCACGCACACATCTCTCCAGCTACTTCTGTTCCCCCAAAGGCTCCAGGCCAGCTCCACTCTAGGGACATGCCCTGGATTAGGGTTCCCATTTCAACACGACCTCTGTCCTTTTTGAAAAATTGCAGCACTCGGGCCGGTGAGATGGCTCAGCGGCGTAAGCGCCTGCCTGGCAAGCGCGAGGGCCCGAGTTTGACTTTTGGAACCCACATACAAAAAAAGGGCCGGTGATATCGCTCAGCGGCACGGGCGCCTGCTGGTGCACCAGGTCCTGAGGTCGACCCCCGGTACCCACAAAAAAAAAAAAAAAAAAAAAAAATTTCATCACTCATTGTTTTCTAATACAGGACACTACGCAATTTACAGATTTTTTAAAAATTGCTGGCTATTCCCGATAGAACAAAAGCTTCTGGAGAGCAGGGATTTTTTAACACTTTGTACACTGATACATTGTAAGTATGTCTGCCATAATAAGTATTAGTTATATTTGATAGCCCCTTAAAGATTTCATATTAAATTCAGAAGATAGGTTTAGATATAAGAAAAAGATGGACTTTGGTATTTAATAAATACAGTATTAGTAACAGTGTTTATTGAATTGCTTCATAATTGTGACCTTGATTGACTTTGAAAAAGATTGTTTCAATGCTCTTTTGTAAAGAAAGGGAAATGTACATTTTTTAAAGGTCAAAATGTCTAAAGTTTTTCATTACACCTTTAATTGAGTTTCTACTATGTGCCAGTTTCTGCTAGAGCACATATTTTGTTGCAAAAGACTTACAGTGTGAAACAGGGTCTTATTTAAGAATGGCTCTCAACAATGAATGCACATAAAAATCATCTGAGAACTTTTAAAAATACTAATACAAACAATAAAAATATTAATACTAAAAAAAAACCACCTGGGGTTTGTTCTCCTTTGAAACCCTAATTTAACTGGGCTGGTACACTTGTGACACAGGTTTGTTTTCTTTAGCAGATTTCCACATGATTATAATGTGCAGCTACAGTCAAAAACCATTGATCTAGAAGGCCTGAAGTACGTTGCTTAAAAAGACAAGCTTCAGTAACCTGGAAAATTACTACCTGAACAATAATAGGAAAGTGAGTAAAAATGACTCAAATATATTTGACTAAGATGCTTGAGATCAGCACTACTGCTTTTTTATACATTCATAAAATATTTCCAAATATGAATAAAGATAGTATTTTATAAACCAAGGTCCCTTGTATTTAGTGAACATTAAAGTCCCTATTTTCATCAATCTAAAACTTTCCTCAACTCTGACAGAAAAGTTTGCTGGAACAATTTAGCAAGGCTGAGTCGACAACTTAGGAAACTGGGCTCTTCTGCTCAAAGGGGTGTATTTTCTTGGCATGGCAAAAACCTGTTTTCATGGAGTTTAGGTTTTAAAGAGCCAAAGACTACCAGTATTTGTTATGGTATAACAGGTACAGCGTCTAAGCAAAAGGAGCAACAGCAAAAAAGAATATCAGGGAGAAGAGTAACAGGGAGTAACAGGTAGTACCTAATTTGAAAGTTTCTATAGAAGATACAACTGACTACTATGTGTTTATAAATCAAAAGACCCTTGATATGCAAAAGATAGTCTTTCTATAACTGGAGAAAGAAACATTTTCTAAACTAAGCAAATACAGCCTAAAGGATCTTAGAACTTACTAGTATCATAATGACATCATACATGAATATACATTATACCTGACAACCTGGAAGTGGTGCTGTGTAATTCAAAGTGACTTCCAATGTCAATCTTACCAGGTTCCCTGTTGTTTTAAGAGATCCAATTATCTAAAGCTAGGCCATTTTCCCCACTAAATTATATTTCCTCAGAATGAGATTAGACCCTAGAAGATCACTTCACAGTAACGGCAGAACAACACAGTGTATCACACGCGCAGAGCCGTGACTCGGGGACGTGAGACGGCGTGAAAGGCAGGGAAGAGGACCTGAACACTCCTCTCAGCACTGCTGCAGATGCATCTGAAACTGTAACTGGCGGTGTTAGCTTTACATTTAACTGTATCCCTCACAGTACGGCTTAAGCCACGGATCTCGGAGACCAGCAGCCTGGAGCTGTCTTCTGCGTGTCACCAACAGACAGTGACAGTTCTCTTGAACCTGGCCCATCAGTTATAATTACTTTCCGTAAGTTATCAATTATTAATTTCATGAATGTAGTCAGCAAAATGAAAAAGAAATCAATTTGTCTCTGCTGAACTGGACAAGTGAAACAAACGTAAGAACAGGTTAAGTACTGTCCTTATAAGGTAGTTAGTGCTTAGAACACATGAAAATGGAAGAAGCCGGCCGACCAACCAATCTGTCAGCCAATATGAGGATACTGCTGAGACCAAATTAAACTGCACAGCACTGCTATCAATTTCTGTGACGACAAATCTTTTTCAAGGGGGCAGAAAGGTGAGTGGATGTAGTGGGAGGACAACAGGATGGTTTACTTGGGCCAAAACACTATGTACCCCAAACTGAAAAACAACGAACAGGCATAGGAAAGGAAACGTTTCTGTAGAAAGAATCATAACAAGGGAACATTAGCTTCATATCCTAGTTTCTGACCAAAAGTTGCATAAATAAGGGAACGTTTAAGATTACTTAGGAGTATGTAAATTTGACTAGAAATCAACAAACTTAGCAGCAAGAAAAAGCAGATGTGTAGTTAGTTTTCATAATTTTTATATTATTTCCTAGGCCATCTCTAAACAGAGATAATTTGTGAAGATATGACAATAATGGTGCTAAGCACTTAGGACGAAACAGATTTGTAAATAAGCTTAGCTTCCTCTCTCTAGTGTTATATAATGAAATTCAGTAAGCAACAGCATGGCCCTTGGAATCAGACAGACCTGGGTTGGAATCCCAGTCTTTCCACTTGTGAGCCATGTAAATTTAGGCAATTTACTTGGGTTCTCTGAGCCTCGGTTTCCTCATCTACAAAACATTAACTAAAAATGACCAAAACTTGGGACGACTATGAGTTTAAACAGATAATGTTTGTCAAACATCACAGTACACTGCCAGAGTTTGCTAAATGGAGCTATTATTAGTCATGATTGCTTCTGGCCACACTGCAGAGTCAAGATGAGTTTCAGTAGTTAAAAGAAACATAATTCTCAGAAGAATCAAATCACATAGTTATGCTCATTATAGAAATTATAATTAAAGTCATAAACAATTTCTGTTGTATATGAAAGAGTAAAGAGCAAAGAAGTTAACTTTTCAACAGGAATTAGTGATATAACTCTAGTTATCTGAATTCTAGTTCGATGTATCTTTTCTACCAGAAAAAGATCCACAATTCTTAAATGCTCTTTTTAAAAGACTAGATATGTTTCACATAATCAATTTCCAAATACAATCAGAAGGCCCTTATTTTTCTTATTTACCTAAGAAGAAACAGATATTAGGAAAAATTAAGCAAATGGCTGGTTTTTTAAAATAGCTAGAAAAAGTTATTTGCGTAGCACGTTTTAAATGTGAAAGCAACACATTACATGCTCTGTGACTTTGTCAAAGGACATTTTTGGTGCACAATGTTCCCTATAAATATTTAGGCTTCACTTAAAACTGGTTCATCAGAAAATCCAGAGGAACACTTCATAAGGTTTTTCTGGAAAAGAACAGCAAAAATTATTTAGAAAAACACTGACAGGAAGCTTACGAATCTCTAACAAAGTAGAAAAGGCTCAATCCAATGAAACTAAATACCTTAGAAATTGAATCTACACAGCTACAAATGCAGTCGCACAAATGTGGGCAGCACCGATGCAGATTGAAGGAAGGAACAGTACATGTACAGTGCCACAGGAATACAACGGTGTTCAGTTCTTATAAAGGCAAGGTACATCTAACACATGACATTTAGAAATACCACAACAGCTTCAATTCCTCAGAAAAGCTTTTATACAAAACAATAGTTATCCTAGAATCCCCCAATGCTTGAACAAAATTAATTCCAGAAAGGTCAACTTACCAACTCTATTACTTCAACATTTCTAACTGATGGGTCCGGCGCCACCTCTGGCCAGTTAGATAATTCCAGGTACCCAGAAGCTTTAATGTTGAGAGTATGAGATAAGGTGCCAAGCTGGAAATGATCCCTATCTATTAAAAAGAGAAGAAAATATAAAATACACAATATGCACTGTAGATAACAGAACAATCATAATCAGAGCTCCAGGTAATTGGCATATTACCTCAGATGTCAAGGAATAAATATGAACTAGGAAGCTCTCCATAGGTCAAAAAACTGATTTCAACCCATAGATTACAATAATCTCCCCCATAATGGTCAATAAAAAAGCTAATCAGTCAGTGTGTTTAGAGGTGTTGCTCTGAAATGTAGCTTCTCTAAAAATTACTTTACTGTGAATATTAAGAATGACAGCACAGTTAAACAATCCATATACATGTCCTGGCACAAACACATCCAGAATTTTAATAGTTTTTCTACAAAACTGAATTGCTTTTTATAATTTTACATCAATTAAATAAAAAGCAATATAAAAACTAAGGTATATGATTATCTGACTCTAACTGGAATAGCTACTTGTTAAACTGATAAAAATATTTAATTAGTCCTTTTTAAAAAACTGGAAAACAGGGCCGGTGAGATAGCTCAGTGGCATAAGCGCCTGCTGGCGCGCGAGGTCCTGAGTTCGACCCCTGGTACCCACACAAAAAAATAAATAAATAAAAAATAAAAAACTGGAAAACAATAAGTTTCCACTTGTAAAACAAATTCAAATATAAAGGGATATTTTTATGAAATAATTCTCCTAGAAATGTTGACATTAGTGTACATAGGATATTTAACTAATAACAACTCACTATTAAGATGACATTCCTTATAAAACTATTTAAAATAGAAATTAAATCAATTTTACAAGAATAACACAGCTCTAATACTTAGTTAAACTGTTTAGTAAGAGTATCAATCAGAAAACCTGAAATTATTTAGGTAAATAAAGTCTATAAAAATATAAACTTTAATATAAAACTTGCTCTGGAAAATATATGAATGAAGAGAAAGCACATTGTTCTCATCTATCTATATCTGTTAATCATTTATATTTTCAAAGATAAATTTTAAACGCATTAGAAATGTGACATATTGCCATAATGTTTTAGATAAACATATCTTTTACAGTTATATAATCTGACAATAATACCTTTAAAAGGAGACTCAAGCAGTGGTGCAGGTTTTTGTGCTAGGAATATTTTTTTGGCATATTTACTTAAAGCTCCACTCTTCTCATTCGGAACAATAAGCTGCCTAATAAATCTTGTGCGGTCTCTGATGTCGTAGTTCTGATCATACTTGCCGAGATTTAATATGTACTGGGTAAGCAGTTTTGTCTGTTGGAAAAAAAACAGAACAAGACAAGAATACAGTTATTTATGATTATTGATAACTCTGGATAAACATATTTAAAGACGTAATAAAAATGAATGGTTATGTCAAACAAATGTTGTTCCGTAGGGAATATGCATTTCTAACACGGCAAATGGAATTCTGAAGCCAAAGCACATGTCCTCCTCTGTACTGGGGAGGTGAATGCTGAGTACTGAGAAGCAGCCATGTGCTAGATTATTAAACTGCTGAAGTGGAAAGAAAGGCATCATTAAAAAAATAATCATATATGGCAAACCCGCTGAAGGGTCTACGTGAGAATAATGAATGTGGAAATACAACTAAAAACATGGCACTCAAAACTTAATCGGAAAAATATGCAGGACATCAAAACATCAGAGAGTATTAGGGGGCTGGCAAACTGCTTCTCCTGAGGTGTGCTTTATGAAGAGATACTGTCCCTGGCATAAGCAGTGTCTGCACTCTGACTGCACTCAGTTACTTTACCCTGAATTATGACCCATTAAAGCAGACACATGAATCACTGAACTGGATTACTGCAAATTATTTGCAGTGCATTTAGCTGTTACTTTTTCATAAAAGCAAGCTGCTGATGCCCTCTAAAAACTAGGATAAAAGACTTCTTCCATTTTTTTCCCCATGCTGCTTATAGCCTGTAGTAATATTGGTCATTTATTTATTTATGTAAGGGAACAACTTATTATAGTAGCTTTTACACCATAATAAGTCTTCCTAAGTCAATTTTTGAATGTACTACATTAACATACATTGAGATAATTTTAATACTAATTAAATCAAAATAGAAATGTTCAAATAGGTTGAATTTTAAACTACAGTTTTTTTACTGAAAAAGCATAGTTTTAACTTAGAAGGCTATACACAGTACAAGTGTACTTGTAACTATAAGCAAAACAGGATTCATAAAACCTGGGGAAAATGAACCAATGAATACTAAATCATTTACATTACAACATTTTATACACATTAGAAACAGATAAAAATAAAATCAATCAAGGTAGGAAGAACTAAAGACAATTCTAGAACAAGAAGTCAAAGTACAGGAATGGTGTGGTAAACTACTTTACAAAAATAATTAGCTAAGATAATTGATTTGGATAGAAAGCAACCACCTTTCAGTAGCGGAGTATTTAAAGAGCATTAGCCTAGTTTTATGAAAGTACAATTAAAAAACTACAAGTGAAAATGTTAATAAGTGCTTTGCTGAATTTGGTTACCAACAATTACTGTCACTAATTGCTAAACCATGTTGATTCAACTACATAAAAGAAAAACTCTTATGACATGTTTTCAAGACAATCAGCAAAATATTCACCTGATAAGGAATACAACTCAACAGCAACTTAAAAGTAACTGTGGTACACTAACTTGCAACTATCCTGCTAGGAAAACACAGCAAACTAAACCATTAGTTTTCTCAAATGTACAGTGAGAATTTACAACTAGTTCATGCTAAAGCCCATTTGAGCACTGAGACTTAGGATCTACAACTAAAATAAATCAAAGAAATCAAGTCTGTTAATTGCAATGATTTTTTTTTGAGGTAATACAGTGATAATTTTGCTTATATTTCCTACCCCCAAAATTAACTTTCAGAACATTAAACTTTTTCAATATATTAACAGACACCACTAAGAGTGAAATAAAGCATTTAAAGTAATTAAAATTATATAATTTAAAAAATATATTTATGATTCATCAAGTTTATATTGGTAAATTTATACTGTATATAAAACAGTTTTATTAAAGTCCATTTTCAAAAATAAAATTATTTTGAAGAATAAAAGCACATCTATACACAATAATGCATTAAAACATAAGTAGAAGAATTACACACCTCACATTCATATCCAGGAATCAGACTGTTTGCTGTAGCTATCCCTAGTACCAAGGCATGGGTATTTCTCTGAAGAATGTATTTTAAATGGTCTTCTTAAATTTTAAAAAATTAACTACTTTTTTTCAAAATTGAATTGTATGATTAATATTTACGAAATTGTGGGTATGTTCAATTTACTCTTTTCTGTATACCATGATGTTTTTAATAGAGAAAATACCCTCTTTAGAAGTGCTTCTGAACTAGCTGATAAGCTCAGAGAAAATTCTGTTGAATGAAGGATATTCTCAATTCCCTTTTTTGTGTTGAAAACTATAAATATTTCAAACTCAAGTATTTCACATTTTCCCTTTTTGATAATTTTGTTGAGATAAATCTTTCATATTTTAAGAAGACTATGCCTCAGGATGATACTTTTTAAACATTTAATCAAATTTAGATATTAAAAAAAAATCAACGCTTACAACAATAAACTTAACTAATTAAAAAAATCAACCTTGACTTTACTTCATTCTAACATAATAATATACAAACTGATTTAATTAAAAATAGATGTACCATCAAAAGAATCTTCACAATGATGCAGATGACACGAGGTTCAAATTAAATATTTTTGGGGACCTGTGTATGCTAGGTAAGTGCTCTACCACTGAGCTATACTCCAGCCTCCCCAATTAAATTCTTCCTTGTTCTCACAGAGCTAAACTTCAGTCTTCTTATTTACTAAATTTGTTTCCAAGAGCTGCTATGCTAAAAATTTCAAAAACTGAAAGGTTTTGCTATTCTATTTGGTGACGTTTTAGCAATTTCCATAGAATTTTTTAACTCTAACCAATATAGCCAAGACTCACTCATCAATAAAAACATTTTTTCAGGCATGATTACATAAAACAGTTATTTCTAAAATTCTGTCCACCAACATGCAGCCAAGTGTGTAATGTCAGCACTATCATGAATTTTGCAGTTCAGTTAACCTGTATAGATCAGCATCAGTAAATTCAACTGCTAAGGCCTTATTTCAATTGGTTGAACAGCAGTGTTTGTTTGCTCGCGCTGCCACCAATTCTATAAACAGTGTTTTCTTAATTTAATAAGAATACTGATTTCACTATGACAACTTCCTTCCAGCAAAAACAAATGATTCTATCTTCAATATTAGTTTTAAAATTTATAATAGAATTTGCAGCATTTTTTTTTTTTTTTTTTTTGTGGGTACCGGGGGGTCGACCTCAGGACCTTGGCGCGCCGACAGGATGCAGCATTTTTTGACAGACTAAACTTTTAAAAGCTTTACTCTGATTCCATTTAGAGGACTGACATAACAAACACAATGCTCTGAGCCAAGAGTTGAACTTTATTGGAACTAATTTATTCTCTATTTCAAAACCGGCAGTTTGAGCCCTTTCTATACTAATGGCAGTAACATATCAACAGGTATTGCTTCATTTTTTTACACATGCAAAAGAAAACTTGGAATGAAAAATGTATTTATAAAAAGTTGTTTGATCTAAATGAAGTCATTTTTTTTTTTTTTGTGGGTACCGGGGGGTCGACCTCAGGACCTCGCGTGCCAGCAGGCGCCCATGCCGCTGAGCGATATCACCGGCCCCTTTCTCGTATGTGGGTTCCGGGAGTCGAACTCGGGCCCTCGCGCTTGCCAGGCAGGCGCTTAAGCCGCTGAGCCATCTCACCGGCCCCTGAAGTCATGTTTTGACAAGAGTTTGTGTAAACATTTTCCGTACTTATATACATTAAATTGTCCTCTTGATGCATAATCTTCTTAAAATTACACTTTTTTTTTTTTAAATGTGGGTACTGGGAGTCCAACTCAGGACCTCACGCTTGCCAGCAGGTGCTTGTGTCACTGAGCGCTATCACTGGCCCTTTATTTCCTTTATGTGGGTACCAGGAGTCGAACTCAGGACCTCGTGCTTGCCAGGCAGGTGCTTATGCTGCTGAGCTATCTCACCGGCCCTACACTTAACTTTTTAAACAGATGTCAGTCCCTTTATAATAGTTCTGCTGGGTAGTCGCTGGCACCACACCTCTCAAGGTAGACAGTAAATGTCATAAACATTTTGTGCATGTTAGGTACTGAAATGGAAATTCACCGCTGTTCTTCATTAAATAAACACTCTACTCTTTAAAAATTTATTGCTGATAAGTTTATAACAAAATAAAAAAACTGCCAAATGATAAAATAAAATAGGCTTTAGATTTATACTATATAATAAATGACAGAACTACTGTAGCCAGAGTGCTCTGACCACTCTCTTTAATGATCTGTAACAGGACTGTTCAGCCTTTGCCTCCTGCACATATTTCACCTATGATCAACTTCTTGTGCATCTCACAGGCCTTGGCACAACTTGCTGGTACCTCAAGCTGCTGGCAGACGAACACTGTTAATTACCAGAAAGGTCACACTTACTTCATTGTGCCCCACCCCACCTTGTCTGTGCTCTACATTTTACCCATGTGCTATTTTACAAGAGGGAAGGGAGTTACAGTACACACACAGGCAAGGCTGGAAAGATAAAGTCTTTCGGACTTAAATGTTTCATCCATTAAAGGGAAATCTCTGTTAACTGCATAGGCGTCTTACATACCACCAGATAAAACCAGGGAAGAAGTTCAAAGCAGAGGTCTAATAACTTACTTGGTCTTACTTTAATGCAGTCACTGATAATACTACCTCAACAAAACTTTAAAATTTGTGACACATTCTAAACTGAATAGGACACTGATGCAACATACATAAATTAGATCTATCCAGGGTAGTTGTTATAAAGAGAACAGACAATGTTTAAGTATGTAATCATGCATTTTAATATCACGACAGACTCAAACTAAAACCAAAAGGAACATTAAATAGCATGGTTAAGTCTTTTCATTTATAAATTATGTATGACAACCAAATAGAATATAAAATACTCTCATTAACACAAATATTTGATGTCTTTTTTGAGGGGGACTCTTTTTTGAGAGAGGGTTTCATCATGCAGTGCAGGCTGGCCTTAAACTCGCTTTGTAGCCCAGGCTGGCCTCAAACTTGCAGTGATCCTCTGGCATGCACCACGACGCCTGGCCTTGATGTCTTACATACTATTTATTAAACTTTGATTCCAGATTAACTTTCCTGCTTAGATTTAAGGAACCATTATGGTACAAACTAATGACTAATGCTATTTACATCAACTACCCTCTCTTCAGACAGACTCTCAAGTCACTGTGACAAAGGGAAACTGATTTGGGGGGAATATTTGCTAAAAATCAAAAATTCATTATTTAAAACAACTTCTCAAGATATGGGTATCATATTTTTATCTAAACACTCTAACAAGTAATAAAGTAGTGAATATTTATTCAAGCAATAGTTTTTCCTACTACAGCCATGCATCACTAATAATGAGGACACATTCTGAGAAATCATCGTTAGGTGATTTCGTAGACCGATCTAAGATAATTATTATGTCGCTAGACAATATATCTTATGCAACCACTGTCATATGCATGGTCTGTCACTGACCACAAGGTCATTGTCCAATGCATAACTAGTTTATAAGACAGAACAAAACAGTAGAGTAAATCATTTAAAATGCAGTCCTAAAATCAGCTTAAGACACAATTAATTAAAGGAATACAAAAAAGTACACAGAATTCACCACAGTAAAGATTAATTCTGGCTCCATTTAGTAATTATTTTTAAAAGGAAAGATGGCAGAGATGTATATAAATAAAATGATAAATGACAAAAGTAAATGATACTAATACTGTAAATGAAGAAAAGAGGCAGAGAAATTCTTACCTATGCTAGAGGCAAATCTAAGCAGTGCTACCTGAAATTAATTTCTTGATTTCATGGCTAAACAGAGTTCAGTATCCACCTTTCTGACACTTTAAAAGTTTTCTGTAAGGTCATCCTCTATGTATGTTACACTTATTTGAGCTATTCAATTAAAAAAGTATATATTCAAAACAGGGTAGAGATGTCACTGCATAGCACCTCAGCTTTCTTTTGCAAAATCATTATTAAAGGATCTTGGGATAAAGAGATTTTTCCAAACACCTGCAAGAGGAAATTTCCTTTTTAACTGCAGGAGGGATCCCTAAAACATCAGTGTAATTTATAAAAATTTTCACTGAATATTAAAATATACTCAATGAGTAAAATTTTATTAATAGCAGAAAAGTAGAAACTTGTCTGACAGAATATATGACAGAGATTAAAATAAACTGCATTTACACATATCAATATTTTCAAAATATATTAAGTGAAAAAGATTTCAGAAAGTATACTTTAGAGCACCTACACGGGTCAGAACAGTAACTACCAACATTACTAGTACATACTTGTATAGTAACACTGGAGAACACCCAGGCTGAATGGAACACACCAGCAGCACGGCAGCACTTCCCAATGGGGAAGAAATGAGTATGCAAACAGAGGCCTGAACTTTCAGTTCTATCTTCTCCAATCCTTTTTCTTATAAAAAGTGGTAACTTTGTAAATAGGGAGGGGAAGACGGGTTGAAGGGAGGAGGAGGGATTGGGGAAAAAAGAGGTATCAAGATATACCATGTACAGTTACAAATTCCCTATGATGAATATGATCATTATGTATATCTAAAATGTACCAATAAACTTAATTTAAAAAGTGAGAAATATGGCAAATGCTGACATAAATTTAATATTAGTGATAGATATACATATTTTTCTATAGGTTTGCAATATTTTATAATTAAAAATACAAACAAGCTAAGAAAAATGTTTTTTATCACTACATAATAAGTAATGTTACTTATCACTACACATAAGTAACTTCTGTTAGATATCATTACATTTAAAAGATGCTACACTATTAGAGGAAGTTTTTTAAAAGTACTTTTATTCATTAACTTTTTAATTGCTGTTAATCAATTTAAATAAATTTTAGCTTTTTACCTCAAACTTGAGTAGACTATTTCAGTGAAAATCATGCTAAACCTTTACATTATATCTACATTATATCTTAAAAGCTTTACATTTCAGCAACTTTAATTTCAAACTCCTTTATCTTCTTTCCCATACAACAATGAAATTACTCCCCATGAGGATATTCTAGTTTTCTACTCTTGATATTTATATCAATTTTTTTTTCTCTAAAAGTCATCAAAAAAGAGGGATTTCAGCATCCTTTTCTCAGTATGACAACTGCAAATGATTATTTTTCCTAAAAAAAAAAAAACATAGATTCTCAGTAACGGAACTAGTTCCTTTACTGCAAATAATAATTTTCATTAAGAAAAATCAAGCAGCTGATTAATAGGATAAACTAGGGTTCAAAAGAAGCAGGGTAACTACCATGAACATGCCAGGAAACCTAGCATTTTCAATGGGCTGTCTCATTTAATTCTCAAAACAACTTTGTGTGGTAGGTACAGTCAGTTCTGCTGTAATGCTTGTTTTGAAAACATGCATTTGTTCTAACTCAGATGATGTATTATGAGCAGTTGGGGCATAACATGAATTTTGTGCAAGATTTCTTCTGCAAGAAATACTAGGTAAAGGCAGAAACATGTATGCAGCTAAAGGGGGCTGCTGAGGAACACAGCTCACACGTCTACCAGAGATGTTAGTATCTGCACTGTTATGGGCCATTATGACCCACAACTTTCCACCTAACTGCAGCACAATCTCCTTTTACCACGTAACTCACAAGTCCAACCTTTCTGACACCCATGTCCACACACAACCTCGGGTCTTTTTCAAAATAAAGAGTCATGATAGTTTTTACATGTTTGTCGTCATTAATATGTATAAAAGTGTGCTCTTGTTTTTATTAGGTTCCTTTAAAAAAAAAAGTGTCACCAATGAAGTTTTTTTTCTTTTGGTACCAGGAACTGAATTCATGACCTTGCACTTGCCAGGCAGGTGCTGTGCCACTGAGCTATACCCCCAGCTCACCAATGAAGTTTTTGAGTACAGTGGTTGTAGCTTTAGTTTCCCAATGATCCCTATATTTTTTATTGTGATTTTTGAATAGCACGATGATTTTTAGAAACATATGTTAGAGTATAGCAAAGCTGTCACATACCATAAGTACAGCATAAGGTAACAGATTTTAAAAACTAAAGCAGGGGCCGAGGACATAGCTCAGCAGCACAGCACCTGCCTGGCAAGCGATAGGTCCTGAGTTCAATTTCCAGTCCCCCCTCCAAAAAATTATATATATATAGTTATATATATATATATATATATATATATATGTAGTTTTATAACAGCTTTATTTACTTTATAATCAAAAGAGAAAATATTCTTCAGAATGAATGTATTCATCATGTATTAAAAACATGTACTCACCAAAAAATTTTTAAATAAAAAAATTAAAGGGAAAATAAATGTTAAGTAGAACACACAGTACTCAAAATATTTTTCACTTCTAAAACTTCCACTTGATTCTTTTTTACAGTTTCTATATCTTTGCTGAGACTTCTTATCTTTTTGTTCACTCTGAGTGCATTTTCCTTCTTGTCACTGACGGCTTGAAAATGTCTGCCTGTAAATTCCAACATCTGGGTCATAAGAGGTTTGATTTCTATTGATATTTCTATTGATATTTTTCTTTGAATATTGACTGTATTTTTTCCTGGTTGTCATTTTCTTGTATAATGAGTTAAATAAACATGAAACATACAATGTTAATATTTTTACTATTTGAAGTGCACAGTTCAGTGGCAGTAAGTATATTTACAGTACTGTGCCACCATTACCAATATCCACCTCCACAACAGTCTCCCAAACCACACAGAGAAACCATAATATTATTGGTATTAATATTGAATTTTACCACATGGATTTAATGAACAGGCAAAAACTCCCTGTTTTATCAATAAGCATGAAGCTCAACAACAAACATAAGTCTCCTTAAACTTGGCATTTAAAAGCTGAGTTTTGAACTCAGCTTATCTTATTACATGAAGAACCTGTAAGACATTTGGAAATGATTATTTCCTGTGAAAGATAACTTAAAATGAAAAGGTGAAAATCTAAATAATGGAAATATCTCCAATATTCCCAAGTATCTGGTTATACTGATCAGTGTAAGCCAGGGATGGCGAATCTTTTAGAGCTTTCAGTGATAACAAACAGCTGCTGCGGTACATGTCAAAGGTTTGCCACCACTGGAAGCTATAATACAACTCATATCACGATGAGGGGTGAAGACTATCCCGAAACACACAGAAATGAATGCGAGGATTCTAAGAGGCAAATGCCAGCTTCCTAGAGAATGAAGGCAGGCAGAGGGAGACAGAGACAGAGCAAATACGAGAGACACGAACAGGAGATAAAAGAGAGGGGCTGGTGATATCGCTCAGCGGCACGGGCGCCTGCTGCCGCATGAGGTCCTGAGGTCAGCCCCTGGTACCCGCAAAAAAAAAAAAAAAAAAAGAAGATAAAGGAGAGAACAACAGACACTGGCTATAGTAAGGAGGCAGAGTGGTGAAGGGCTGAACAGTGTCAGATAGATACTCAAGGAGCAAGGGGTGGGGGGATACAAAGACAGAAAGAGAGATGAAGAGAAAAAAATCACAAAGTCAAAAGTAGGAGTCAGAGAGAAAGGGAAAACTTAAGACCAGACATAGAATGTAAGACCTATTGAGATGTTTAGCTGCAAATAAGCAAGAATCCTTTTACAATCTTACTAAATAGGTAAGTCTTCCATCCATGAAGAACAGCAATTCAGGTGCAAGAAAAATGATGAAAACATTTCGGTTTAATATGTAAAGAAAAAATATGACTCCTCTTATCAATACCGCTCAGTGGACTTCAATGAATATTCTAAACTGCACACCTGGTAATTATCCCACTACTGAAAAGTTTGAATGGTTTCACCTGTAGAGCAAGGTCCCCGCAAAGTAGCAGAGAATACAAGCCACTCTACGTCCTCCAACTGCCTAATGTTTTAGTGCATTGGGGCTGTGATCACAGAACACTATTCAGACGTGGCAGAGACACACACAACAGAAATGTCTTCCTCAGAGGTCTGGAGGCACCTGCAGACTGGCATCTGAGGGCCTGCACTCTATCTTCTAAATGGTGCCTTCTATTGTGTCCACACATGGTGGAAGGCAAGCTAGCTCCCACATGTCTCCTTTTTAAAGCTATTAAATCCATTCATAAGGGCTCCACTTTTATGATCTAATCATCTGTCAAAGGCCTCACCTCCTAACGTCATCTGTGATCAGGAGTCAATATATTAATTTTTGGGGGGAACACAAACATTCAGATCACAGTACTTATCTTTCCAGACTCACCTTTAAAAGCTTCCTAAAATCCCCAAGTTGTTTCATGACTCTGACCATCTGCTCTCCTCTCCTTATTCTGTATAGTAAGCTGCCCCTAATAAGTTCTTAGTCACAAGTCTTATCCTTTACGAAACTTTCTGGGTTCTTTCTCCCTTGGAGTTCCATGGTATCTCAGTATTTCTTGTACAGCCCCTGCCACATACTATTCTATTTTCACATCTCTTTTGCTCCCTGACTAGACTAGACAGGACTAGACTGTCGTGTTTTCACATTACTACCATCTAACACAGAACTTGAAACAGTAATTGCTAAACACATTCTATTAGTCAGCTCTCCTGTCGCTGGAACAAAATACCCGACGCCCATGAGGTAAAGGAGGAGAAGTTAATTTGGCTTACAATTTCAGAGCTGCGGCTCCAAGGCAAAAGCAGCATGGCCAAATGGCATGGTGGGGGAAAGCTGGAAAACCCACGGCAGCCAGAAAGCAGAGAGAAAGGGGACAAGGACACCCCCGCAGTCGTGCGCCCAGAGGCCTGCCTTTTCCAAACAGGTCCCACCCCAAATTCCAGCTCATCAACGGAGGGATCCACCGAGGACCACGCCGTCTCCACGGCCCAATCACCTTAGAAAGCCCCACCTCTGAGCACACGAGACTTCTGGGGGATGTCTTAGATCGAAGCCGTAACACTCGTCGGTAAACTTTAGTGGCCGGATCAGAGTAAAGAGGCAAGTATACAGCTGACAGCCTCTTACCTGCTTGGAGTTGGTTAAATATAGTTTTGCTCCCAGATTTAATATCTGCAGTTTTACCAGATCATCTTCACTAGTGAAGCTTTTGGCCATCTTCCTCAAAACGTCAGGGGCAATTTTAGGAACTCGTTCACAGTTTTCTCCAATTAGCCAAAGAATACTTGCTCTTGCCACAGGAACCTAATATTAAAAGCAGATTACATCATTAGAAATAAGATAATCATTCTCTTCTTAATAGTAATACAGAACAAGTTTTAAATATTATCAACATTTTACAAGTAATAATTTATTAACCACTGAACAGTTTACCCAAGCGCCACTTGGGCATTGTGCTTGTTTACGTACTGACTATTCAGTGTTGCTCATTTCAACTAGTCGATTCTTGTACTGAATAAATTTGACAGAACTGTCACTTTTATATTTCCTGTTATACTATCTTACAAAAATTAACCAAAAAAATGCAATCTTTGATCATCCTGTATTTAAAAAATTGGATGGGTAAGTGGTTAAATATAGATCCAGAAAGTGTTTACATTTATGGATTTCCTTCAGTTATCAAAAAAGAAGCACAAAGTTAATTTCATTAAAACCAATTGCAAAGAGAATGCTTTAGAAAAGAACCATAGAGTAAAAGCACTGATTCCAGCAAAGGCTGGCAAATTCTGGGACTGAATCTGGCTGCTGTGGCCGTGTGCTTCTCAGGGACTCTGCTGCTCCTGCACAAGGAGGGCAGAAGTGAGGCACACTGAGGAAGATCACAGGCCCTCAAATCCAGAACTACTGACCACCTTTATAGAAACACCTGCCACCCTTGCACTAGAGCAAAAACAGTTCTCGACCTAACCATAAAAGAATCTGAGGTTCTTAATAAAAAGGCAGGTTTCTAGGCAGGCATGGCAGTGCATGCCTCGCACCCAGGAAGCTGAGTAATCCTAGCACTCTGGAAGCTGAGGCAGGAGGATCGCTACAAGTTCGAGGCCAGCCTGACCTACATAATATGTTTGAAACCAGCCTAGACTACATAGTGAGACTTTGTCTCAAAAAAAAAAAAAAAACAGTAACAAAACAAAGAAGGGTAGGTTTCTCTAGTGGGATCTAGGAATCTATGTAAGATGATTCCTAAGACAAGTGGTCACAAACTTTTTTGAGAATCCATGAATACAGAAAAAGGAACAGATCCATTAAAGACTATGAGTCCAAACCAAAACTGTTACTATCCTCTAGGTATCTATATCTACAGCACTGAAAATATATCGAACTGAAAGATCATCACGGTCCTTTCATAAAATCATGAATCCTTGCTTATTAGTTGGTTAACAAAAGAAATAGGGATAAATGTGTCCAACACAGCACTTTGGCATTATATTTTTTAAATGAAGTACATGTCAATATAATTTGTTTCCTTAAAAATCACTACTTTGCTGCAAATTGGAAACCTTCCATCAATACCATTAAGACCAACATTTTAGAGTATGCAAATTAGTTTTATTACTATTTGCTTATTTGTATCCTTCCCTATTCCAAAAGGAATTTGAGAGGGTATGTAAATTAGTTTCTGTGAACATTTTCACCTAGCATAGAAAATTTGCTTTTATAATAAAAGCAAAAGCTGATGGCTACCATTAAGTGGTAGCCTCACAAGACGACACTGTTTTTATGAAGTCCTTTTACAGTTTCTCAAAGACTTAATATATTCTATATAGTTCCACACCTTTCACAGTATGACTACAAAAGAAAGAATAAGGACCTTTCTATAACTAACGTTTTATCAAAATATCTACCATCTTAAATTCTTTCAAAAGAGCCATTTCATAAAGTAATATAAAATATTAACAAAACTCTAAGTTTATCTTTCACCAGAATCTGAAAGAGGTCATTGGAAAGCTTTAAAATAAGTATCTTTTCTAATATTATAACAATATCATCTTTAATGCTTAGAATAAGTTTAGTAAGAGAGAAGAAATCAGTATACTTACATAATAAAAAAAAGGTCTAAGCGCTATTACAAATCTGTTCATGCAGTGTGTTAAAACTAATGCCCCTACTGTATACTGATTTCTGGAAAGAAAGAGGTTATTTCTAATGTTCCAAAGGTTACACTGCATTAAGACCTTACTCCCAATTTATTATTTTAAATTAGACTAAAGAATAGTAATTGAGTGGTACATTAAATTTTCCAGTGTGGAGCAATTCAAGTTGCCTTCCCTTATGAAGGGTACTTCTAAATAAGAATATATGAGCAACTTCAGAGTTCAGTTATGCTAGATTTATTTTTCTTAAACATTTTATTATATATTGCTAGTATAAGAATTAGAATTCTACAACATATCACAATCTATTACCTCATTTTAAATAATTTTCTTCTGTAACTCACTTATAATTCTCTTTTGCTATTAAAGACAATCCCCAAATGAAGTATGGTTTTAAAAGACTTTGTTCACATTAATGAATGTATTATGACTTAAATAACAATATTTGAATACTCTAAGTATTCATAATACATTTATTTAAATACAACTTTTTTAAAGGATTAAAAATCAATAAATCCTTTTTCATTGTTGGGGATCAAACCCAGAGCCTCACACATGCTAGGCAAGTACTCGTCTACTTAGCTACATCCCCAATCACAACCAATAAACCTTAACATTCACAGTGAAAATCTCAACGTGTTGGTGACATGAGGAGGATAACATCTGGGATTTTCTAGTACTGACTTAATAAAATAGCCAAGTAAAACTTAGAAAAATTCTCTCCAAGAAATATCAATATCAATGTATTTATACCAAACAATTGGTAAGCATTTTATTTAAAAGCTTAGGAAACCCACAAAGCCAATGTTTTGTGCACTTTTCTAGAATCAGACTCGTAAGAGTCTCAGATGCTTGCCCTCCCTCCCTCCTTAGTCAAGCTAATAGGACTCTAAATTGTACACCACTGATATTACACTATGAATATCTAGCTACTACTTTCAAAGATTTAAGCAACCGAAAAAACTGTAAATAAGACAATAAAGTCATTTTAAAATTCTCCATAGTCCTTTCAACCACAGAATAAACAGGAACACTGAACTGAAACCAAACAAGTAACATACATGCACAGGCACAAACACAGTCATGTACATGATATCATACTTCATTATGAACCTCTCCTTTTCAATATTCTCAAAAACAAATTGAATTGTCAATGACTTTGCCTGATTCTTTGTTTTAAATGCCCTGAGCAAGTGGTTAAGTGCACTTTTCAAACCTCCTATTAGAAGGCCGTTTCTATTGCCATTTTAACCCATTAACTGACCTGCAAAAACAAATAATTCCTTGCCCACAACAGTAGTTATGAAAGATATCCAAAAGATCGTACAGATCACACTGCAAGCAGCTCAATTTAAAAACTACTGTATTTTAACACCACCCTCCTGCGCAGTGCAAGAGTCTAAAGCAAATCCTGCAAACGCATTAATTTCATTTATTTAAATTTGTCAAAGATAAATCAGTAGACATCTAAACAAACTGCAAGCCAATGGCAAATCAGATCCAGTATTCTACATCTAGATTCACTATGCATTAAAACTTAAGCCTGAATTAAGTCAGGGCAGCAAGGCAAGGTGGGATAACTTATAAAATGGCAGGCATCTAATCAGGCATCTGGGCTAGGAGTATATAAAGTGCTATTTTAATAGGAGTCTTTACAAAATAACATGTTCCAATTATTCCTTTATGATATGAAATGCCCACCTGTCCCATTAATCATTATGTGAAATCCTGTTAGAGTATTCCTCCTGTATTGCATATTTTATTTTGGAAGGGCTTTACTCCAAAAGCAGAATTAACTACAAATGAAGGACATGCCAAAGGATAAAATATTCACAATCAGAACATATAAGCTGATTGTACGATGGACATAAGTTATTCAATTTCAATGAATTAAAATATAATGAATTTAAACTTTAGTTTTCATATTTTCAACTTAACTAAATAACCAATGGGATCAAAGTCTTGAATATGATAAAACCTGTTTTTTTTTTTTTTCTCTTTCTGTAGAAGTTTACATAGCTAACATCTACTGAGCTCTTACAATGTGCCAGGCACTATTTTTAAGAACTTTACAGGGGCTGGGAATATAGCTCAGTGGCACAGCGCCTGCCTGGTAAGCGTGAAGTCCTGAGTTCAATTCCCAGTACCAAAAAAAAAAAAAAGAACTTTACAAATTTCTGTCAATCACCATGAAAACCCTATGAAGTGGGCTCCACCATTACCCTCACTTGACATATGAGGAAACTAGAGTAACAAAGGGGTTAAGAAACTTGTCCATACCTCACTGCTTGTCAGAGGCAGAACTAGCACTGGAACTCCAAGTCTGAATCCAGAATTCACACTGGACCACTGAACAGGAGGAATGCTGGCCACAAGCCCAGAGGCCTGGCTCTGGCCCCAGACTGAGCATGTTCGTCATCTCGATGGACCTCATTACTCCAAGGATTATGCCCTTGCCCCTGTTCTCCTGCCACCCTGTGCAGTGGCTCCCTTGCTGCCCTCCGCCATTTACCCATGAGCTAGATTCTGCTGAGAAAGCTATCCTCTTGCTGACCCTGAACCCAGGCGGGTCGAACATTTCCCCACTTCCTGTCACTTTCCTCCTCCCAGGACACAGACAGCCCAGGATTCTGCCCTGGGGAGAACATGTTTCATATACTCCTCTTGTCCTTTGACACCAGTCGAACCGGATTCTCTTGGAACTGCTGTGTTTTAAGACTTCACCCGGGGGTTTGAAGATGAAATGGGCAGATTCAGGAAGAGAGATTTCATTTAAGGATCCTATTTTAAGGCTCACAAATTTAGAACCCTGAAGAGTTAACCAGGTGCTTGGTCAATTTTTAAAAAGCCTTGTTTACAGCTTTCTTTTCCATGACAATTGTTCTTATGTGAAATAACTCTCTTAACTGGAACACAGAGGTCCTGGGAATTGAATTACTCCTCTTTCCCGACTTTTAGGCATATATAAGTATGCTACATGCTCACCATCTTTTCCTGGGTTAACTAATGCCTCCAACCCATGAGCACTGTCCTGCTTCAGCTTCCCCAGATATCACAGATGAGTAGAAACAACTCATCGATAGATTTTCATTTTCTCAAATAGAATGGCATAACAGAACTGCAATTATAAATCTTTCCCATTATTTCATTCCTTTTTTGTCTTCTTTTGCTTCCTCTTTCTGCCTTGTAATCAAGAAGGAGTTTCTATTTATTATCTTTCCACAGAACCAGATATAACCCTAATTTCTATTGCTGGGAGATAGGTATTCCATGTGCAAAGTACACGTTAACCCTTCTTAGGTGCCCACTGTTTCACTGTTCTTCTTCAAATTTCCTAGGAACAAATACCAAATTCTTTTATTTTCATCTCTCCGTTTTAAAAAATGGGTGATATTTAACTTTATCCATGTCTCTCACACAGTGTAAAGCATTTTCTCTAGGTTTTCTAGAAAACCTGCATTTATTCAAGCTTTTCACTAATATAAAAAGTAGTTTTTATTTTCCAACTGATCTAGTACTCTTTAAAATTTTTTAATCTAATTTTATTGCTTAAGGTAAAAATTTTAATATCTATGTTTTATTTGTATCCAAATACATTCTTGATTTTTTTGAAAACATTCAATGGATATGCCCCTAAAAGTGGATATTATCTGTTCAAGGGATATAAAGTTTTAGCAATATTTATCAAATCATTTTTTTCTATTACTTACTTTCTCTGTGTCTTTACTTATGTCTAATTACTAGGAATATGTACTATGAGAACAGTATATCAAAGTTATCCAGGTGGGGCATGGTAGGGCACACCTGTAATCCCTGCACTCAGGAGGCTGAGGCAGGAGGATCTCCAGGAGTTCAAAGCCAGCCTGAACTGCACAGCAAGACTCCATCTCAAAAGGAAGGAAGGGAAGGAGAGAGGGAGGGTGAAAATAAATCTATAATAACTGTACTTGATCAATTTTTCACATTTCAAATAATTTTTCCTTTATATATTTATTTGATTGCCACATTTTTGTGCAAGTAGGTTTAGACTTGTTACTTGCATTGTAAAGTAGCCTTTTTTCATTTTATAATGTTCCTTTTTATCATTAAATGCTTTTAATTAACTATAAAGGTCACTTTTCTTGTTTCATACCTGCTTAAAGTCTCCTTGCCTGGTTTCTGGCTTTCAATCTTTAACACTTAGGGTGTTCCGACTATTAATTAAATGGCTTGTGGCTAGCTTTTGTTTTTCAATCCAGTTGGAAAGTCTGTGAATAAGAAAACTCAGTCCATTCATATTCACAGTGGCACATATTCGATTTTATTTCTTCTATATTATTCTTAAAATACATTATGCTGCATTTTTTGCCCGCCCCCCTTCCACCACTGGTAAAGTTGCTATGTGTTTCTCTTTTTACTTTTGCAAATCTGAATTCCCACCATAAATCTGTATTCCATTAAAGGCTAATTTCTGACAAAAAAAAAAAAATCAAAACACAAACTTTACTAGTAGGTGTGATGCACATCTGTGGTCCCAGCTACTGTACTTGAGAAGCTGAGGCAGGAAGATCACAAATTTGAGGCCAGCCAGCTCAACTTTATGCGGCCTTGTCTCAAAGAGGGTGGAAAGTGAGTGTGGGGATATAATTCAGTAGTAGAGCACCCTGGGGTTTCCCAATACTTACTGGAGGACCAAAAAGGAAAAGAAAATGGAAACGGAAGGGGTAAGAGGGAAGGCAGAAGGTAAAAAGGAAGGGAAGGGAAGGGAGTTAAGCTTTACTACACAGATCTGTAAAAAAGTATTTTCTTGGTTAATACCCAACAACCAATGCAGAGAAAGTCAGTGCAATCAAAAATATCCTGTAGTTCCAGACATGGATACAGTTAAATATGACAAACTTTTCCAAAAACTGTCAAGTTTGCCTAAAATAGGTCTCACACACAGTCACAGGTTTTATGTACAAATAGCTACACTCTCCTGAAACCTTAACACTTAGAATTGCTTCTTTCTAACAGAACCAGAACATGCTAGCTTAAGTTTTGCACAAAAAGTTTTCAGATACAGAATTCCACATTTCCATTTTCTTATAATCACATCCTTCTCTACCATTATTTTTTTGTACAAGAAATCTAACTCAGGACCTTGCGCTTGCTAGGAAGGTGCTACTCTATCATTTCTTGAAAAACAAGTATTAACTATTTCCCTCACCAAACCCCACTACTTTCACCAAAGTAATCTACTTCTACTTACTACTTTTTTGTACAAAATGAGAATATAACAGTAATTTCACCTCTCCACTCTCTTTTTCCCACGAAACCTATAAAGTCCTTTTATTCTGACCTTCATCTCATTCCATCCTAAGTATTCCTAAGATTATTTAGTGTTTTTAGTTCTAGATTAGAATTTCCCTTCTAATAGCAAATTTACAGAAATTTTATATTAGAAATTAAAAATCAATTAGTAGCCAGTTGCTGTATTGAGACAGGATACGCTCACGCTGCCTGTCGCGTAGTTAGACTGCTGAGCTCAGTCAGCCTTGACTGTCTGCATCCAGCTGCTTCTAGATAGCCCGCCAGGTCAACCTGACTGCATCCAGCTGTGATGTCTGTGTTTTCCCATCTAAAAATATGTATCCAGTTTTCCCAAACTGCTTCAAGGACTTTATGCCCAGGACAGACTGGCCCAGCCTAGGACACATTTGACTCTACCTGCTCCGCTCAAACCCCTCCCTCCCAGGATGTTCCTGCCCTATGATAAACAATTCCTTTTAAGTAAACCTGCTTAAAACAAGTCTGCCTGACAACACAGGATTTAATTCATGTAACCAATCATGTAATAACCTGCTATCAGCTTTTGTATTTCCTGCTTGCAAAAGTGTATATAAGATTCTGTTTTACTCTGAGCCAGGGCTGGTGATTTGGACTTGGCCGTACCGCCAGCCCTCTGGTGTTAATAAACTGTTGCCTTCCAACTCCTCGGTGTGGAGTGTTTTCCTTTTGGTTTGGTACTGGGTTTTTCCACAACATTCTTGGTGTGTCAGCCAGGAAAACACTGTGCTGACCACTTTGGGTCACCAGTGGAGGCCTGCTGGCCACGGCAGGACTCAGCCTCCGACCTGCAGACGAGAAGACGCACCGCGCCCTCCAGTCCTTTTCTCAGAGTCTCCTCGGCAGTCTAGGAGTGGGAGCCCCTATGTGACAGCACAGACCTCACTGCACTGACAGAAGGAGATGGAATGCAACCCTTGGATAAGGTAGGATTGCCCAGGGAAGTCCCTCAGTTAGCCTGTCAGTTGCTGTCCTGTGTGGAGGAAGGAGGAGCTGATCACTCTGTTTCATCTGGTTCAGTTTCAGTTAGAGCAGTCAGTTTCAGTTTCAGTTTCAGTTAGATTTCACCCTCAGGATTGGGGGCTGGAATGTATTAACCTCTGTGTGCCTGTGTGTGAATGTGTGGACTGAGTGTGAACGGATGGTGCAAGCAATAGACCGTTCCGTCTGTGCTCTACAGGAAGGGTCCCTTCAGAACCTCAGAGCTACAGAGCTGGATTGGTTCGGATTTCTGCATTTCCATAGTCTCATTTAAGTGGCCAAGTGGCAACTCAACCTCCATAATGGGGGTTTGACTCAGTACCATTGCATATTGGGAACTGACCTGGCATGGGGATGTATATGTGTGCCTATTGCCTTGATGGACCTGTGTCCCCATGAGGGGAGTGGTCAGAGCTGACGAGCATTTGGTTTCTCATTTGAGGAACACCCACCCTTTGTCTGTCACGACACTGTTCAAGGGCACAGTACACACACCATAGGGAGTCAGTATGTGTGCAAGGCAGAGTAAGCCCACTGTCCTAGACTACAGGATAGAAAACCTCAAGAAAGGCTTCTCGGATGACTACAGAGTGGAAATGAAACCTCAATGGCTCTGTATTTTCTGCAAAATCAACTGGCAGTGCTTATGACCCACTTGGCAACCAGAGAGAACCCGAGACGTGGAAATCATCTGTTGAGTTTGGGACAAAGTGACTGATCCTTCACCAAATAGCCACCTCGATCAATTCCTTTACATCAACTCATGGCTAGAACTGTGTCAGAATCCCCCACCATGGCTCCGTGCTTGTGCTTGTCAGGAAAAGGAGACTCTCCTAGTGATCAAAACCGATTGGCCAAACCAGACGTCCCCCATAAAGAAAGCCCCAAAGACTAAAACCAAAAATATTTACTGCATCCTGCCTGATGATCCCCATGAAGACTTCCCTCCGTATATGGGTGGCCATCTGGACCTGCCCGATCCTCCACCACCACCACCGGAGGCACCGCAGCTCCTGACCAGCCACCAGGCACACAGCCAGATTCTATTGCTCCATCCCCGCCAACTGCGCCATGGCTGCCTAGCCCCCAGGAGCCACCTGCACCAAGTCCCATCGGTCACTGACTCTGCTCATCACACCTCCAGATGCCCTATTGGGGATATCCTGGTACAGGGGGACCAAATCAGCCACCTGCTTTATACTATCAGCCTTTTAGCTCCACTGATCTCAACTGGAAAAATCATACTCCCTCATATGCAGAAAAGCCCCAAGCCACAATCGATCTCCTGACCTCAATCTTCCAGACACATAAGCCGACTTGGGATGACCGTAAACATCCTCCTGGCCCTTTTCAGCACTGAGGAGCACACCCGTATTTTTGAGGGAGGACAAACATGGTTAAGAACTAGAGTTCCAGATGATGTTGCTGATCCTGATGTCTGGGTAAACACTGTCTTCCCTAATATCCGGCAGAATTGGGACTTTAATAGAATATTGTAAGGCCCTCCTGGCAGAGATAAAAGCAGGAGGGAAGAAAACCATAAATATGTCCAAAACTGCTGAACTTACTCAAGAACCCAATGAAAGCCCTGCAAAATTCTCTGAGAGACTATGTGAAACTTAACAAACTTTTCCCCCAATGGATCCTGAGGCCCTGAAAACCAACGGATGGTAAATTCAGTTTTTGTGTCACAATGTGCCTCTGACATTCGGAGCAAAATTCGAAAGATTGATGGATTTGCTGGCATGAATGCCTCTTAACTGCTCCAGATAGCTCAAAAGGTTTTTATAAACTGGGAAAAAGAAGAAAAGAAACAACGCAAACGTCATGAGACTGCCCTCTTGGCTGCGATCATGGGAAAACCTTTACCTGAGGGGCTCCGAACAAGTCAATGACATTACCAGAACCAAGTCAACAAGGTCTCACAGGGACCTCAGTTCAAAATGGGCAGCTGCCCCTACGCTCTAGCCCCAAACCAATGCACCCGCTGCAAGCAATTCAGACACTGGAAAGACAAATGCCCCTCCGCCTGAAGGACCAGAAGGCTTCTGAGGCTTCAAACCTGCCCCCGCCTGAACCCCTGCTCTTACTCTCTGATGGTAATGAATAGGACAGACCGGGCTCTATAAGATTGGGCGCCTCGGAGCCCACAGTCACAGTGCAAATTAGGGGAAAACCAATGACTTTTATGGTAGACAGTGGAGCTGAATATTCCATTGTCACCCACCTGTAGCTCCCTTGACTTCTCAACAAATCCAAGTAATGGGGGCTACTGGCATTCCCACTGAAAAGAGGTTTTTCCAAAGCAGTTCCTGTGAGCTTGGGGGACATCTCATCAAACATGAATTTTTCTACATGCCTGAATGCCCCACCCACTTGCTGGGCCAAGACCTTTCAAAGTTAGGAGCCACCATCTCCTTTGCTCCAAACAAGCCAGCCTCTCTATCGCTCCACCCGCTTCCAGACCTGATCCTGATTCTGATGATCCCCCATGAGGATGAATGGCGTCTCCACCAACTGGAACGGTCTTCTACCCACAATCCAAAAGTCCTAAAGACGCTATTCCCTGAGGTCTGGGCAGAAAACTCACCTCCAGGGCTAGCCATCAACCATGCCCCCCTAATGATTGGACTTAACCTGGGAGCCATTCCTGTCGCTATCAAGCAGTATCCTAATACCCGAGAGGTCTGCCTTGGGATTCAACCTCACATTTACAGACTGAAACAAGCCAGAATTCTAGTAGACTGCCAGTCACCCTGGAACACTGCACTGCTGCCAGTTAAAAAGCCTAACGGGGACTATCAGCCAGTACAAGATCTCCACGTCATTAATGCAGCCACTATAATTTTACATCCAACAGTCCCAAACCCATACACCCTCCTGGGTCTGCTCTCTCCCGATGTTGCCTGGTTCAACTGCCTGGATTTAATTTAAAGGATGCTTTCTTCTGCCTGTGAATAGCTCCTGCCAGCCAGCTTCTTTTCACCTTTGAGTGGGAGGACCCTGACAAGGACAAAAGAGGCAACTCACATGGACTTGCCTCCCTCAAGGGTTCAAGAATTCTCCCACATTTTTCAGGGAAGCCTTCGCTGCCAATCTGGCTAAGTTCCTCCACGGAAGATTCAAGTGCACGCTTTTGCAGCATGTTGATGATATCCTAATCGGAAACCCCACAAAGGAGGACTGTTGGAGGGGAACTCAAGCCCTCCTCTGCCACTTTTGTGACATCAGGTATAAAGTCTCCTGGAAAAAGGCTCAAATTTGTAAACAAAAGGTCATATATTTAGGTTTTGGCTTAGAACAGGGGCTCTGACACCTAGCCCAGAAAGAAAGGAAGTCATTTGCTCCATCCCACGGCTTGACTGCAAAAGGGAATTCTTAGAGCGTTTTTAGGGGCAGCTGGTTTTTGCCGAATCTGGATACCTGGGTATGCTGAAAAAGCCAGGCCACTTTATGATATGTTAAAGAAGCCCACGACCAAAAGAGTTCTAATAAATTGGACTCTGGAAGAAACTGAGGTATTCAAACAAATCAAAAGAGCTCTGGCCTCAGCTCAGCCTCAGGAATCCCAGACGTGACTCGCCCCTCCAAGCTGTTTGTGGACGAGAGACAGCAGGTTGCCTCAGGAGTCCTAACTCAAACAGTGGGACCCTGGGAAAGACCAGTTGCCTACCTGTCTAAGACACTAGACTCAGTATCCAAAGGATGGCATCCCTGTTTGTGGGCACTTGCAGTAACAGCCCTCCTGATTAAGGAGGCAGACAAATTGACTTTGGGACAAAAGCTGACTGTCCAGGTGCCACATGCTGTTCTTGAGCTCCTCGACAGTCAGGGACATTGTTGGCTCTCGAACAGCTGCATCACACAGTACCAAGGACTGCTTGTCAGAAATCCCCCACTCTCCTTCCAGCCAGTTAAAGCTCTGAATCCAGCCACCTATCTACCCACAGAGCTTGGACAGCCCGACCACGAATGCCTTGCATTGACTGATGAACTCTTTGCCAGCTGGCCTGACCTCCACATGGAGCCTTCAACAGATGCCGAGTACGCCCTGTTTACAGATGGAAGTAGCTCTGTTAAAAATGGAAAATGTCAGGCTCGCTATGATGTTGGCACCACCAACGAAGTGCTCTTAGCAGGGCCTCTTCCCCAAAACTGGTCAGCTCAACAAGCCAAGCTCTGGGCACTAATACAGGCCCTCAATTGGGCTAAAGATAAAAAGGTAAATATATACACAGTTGCCCAGTATGCCTTCGCTACAATCTACGTCCATGGGTTGTTATACAAGGAGTGTGGACTCCTGACCGCAGAAGGAAAGCAAATCAAAAACAAGGATGAAAATTTTCAACTCCCAAGTGCAATTTGGAAACCTAAAAATGTTGCCATTATCCATTGCAAAGGACATCAGAAAGTAAAAGACACTGTTACTCTTGGCAATCATAAAGCAGATGAGGCTGCTAAGATGGCTGCTGAAGCCTTGACTTGGGGAGACAATGATTTGGTCCAAAACTTAGAAGCTCTACATTAAATCTCTACATGTTCTTAGCTTACACTGAGGTCCCCTCCATTATACTAAAGAAAAATACAATAGACAAAACAAGATGGGGCTAATATAGACTCAAATGGTGTCTGGGCCCTACCAGATGATCGAATGATCATTCCAAAGGAGTTAGCCTACACTTGGGTTAAGTGTCACCATGATATCACCCATGGAGGGAAGACTGCTATGGCCCAGCTTCTGGGTCACTATTATTATATCCCAAAATTGACATTGATTTGCACAGCCATTAGCCAAAGGTGTCAAATCTGTGCAAAGACTGAGGCCTCAACAGGCCCTTGAACACCACCTGGAACCCAACACATGGGACTCTCTCCTTTTGAAGATCTCCAAATACTTTACTGAAATTAAGCCATGTCAATGCTACAAGTATTTGCTGATCCTTGTTTGCACTTATTCTGGCTGGCCAGAGGCATCTCCTACTAAGACTGAAAAGGCCTCTGAAGTACGCAGAATATTATTGAGAGAAATTATTCCCATATACGGGCTGCCCCTGACTATAGGCAGTGACAACAGACTGTCGTTTGTAGCAGAAATGACTCAGAAACTAGCTAAGGAATTAAAAATCAAATGGAATCTCCACACTGCCTATAGACCGCAGAGATCTGGTAAAGTAGAATGTACAGAACCTTAAAGTCAATACTATTACCAAGAAACTCAGATGCCATTTAGCACTTTTCTTAGAAATCCTTCAATGTCTTATCACTACACACTGAATTATGTGCATAAATACATACATATACTATGTGTGTATCTCTAATCTTTGTCTTCCTAGACAAAGTTTTCTGTGTTCACTCATTAGTTGTTGGTAGAGAAGTGATTGTTAAGGCTGGCTGAATCCCTTTTACCAGAGCTACTACATACTTGTTGGAGGTATTTGTGGCTGCTACCATGTCTTAATATACTACTGAAATTGTTGTTCAGTGGATAGGGATGCTGGCCTTGAGGAAAACAGTTTACCTTCTCATTTCCCATCAATAGGTACTTAATAAATAATGTCAAATATCTGTTCTACATTGGGGAAACACAGATTACATCAACCTAATTCCCAAATTTGTCAAAAGAAGTGATAATAAAATCCCCACCATGTCATTGAGTAAGCATGTCAATAAATGCAAAAAACATATTGCCCCATTAATATATATAATTAACACTTGACAATTAAAAATAAAAGAACTTCTTTAAAAAGATCATAAATGGAAACAAGATATATCATACTCATTTAGAAAACAGACCTACTAACTGTGTGATCTTGGGCAATTTACTTAATCTCTTTTTAACTCAGTTTTCTCATATGTAAAATGGGAGTATTAATAGAATCTACTTCACAGGGTTGTCATTAAAATTAATGATTCATGTTCTGAAGGTGTTTAGAATGAATAGTGCTTGGCAAATGATAACACACTATAGGAATTACATTAAATAAATAAGTAAAATATGAACATGGTTGTATGAAAACTTACAGAATTTCAATATTATAAAGTTCATCTTCAAAAATGTCCAACATGGGCCGGTGAGATGGCTCAGCGGCGTAAGCGCCTGCCTTGCAAGCGCGAGGGCCCGAGTTCGACTCCCGGATCCCACATACGAAAAAGGGGCCGGTGATATCGCTCAGTGGCACGGGCGCCTCCTGGCGCGCGAGGTCCTGAGGTCGTCCCCCCGGTACCCACAAAAAAAAAAAAAAAAAAAAAAAAAAAATGTCCAACATAACTTTGATAACAGCTTATACTAAGCAATGTTCTAAGCACTGCACACATATTGACTCATTTATTCCTTATAATAAGTACTCATTTATTCCTTACAATAGCATTATAAAGTAGTTACAATAGTCCTCATTTTACATATGACAAAAGCTGGAACACAAAGAACACAAAGTTAGTGAAAGGAGGCACTAAATTTAAACAAGCTACCTGATTTTCAAATTCACTCTTTACCGCTTCGCAATACACAATCATCATGAGAAATCCTGGCTTTGATTATTAGAATCAACAATAAAAGTAGATATGAAGAGAAAGCAACTCTCTGGTGAGAGGTGGCAGAATCTCAGACGCTAAGCAACTCTTAAATTTTATTATTCTAGGCTTTAAAACAAATGTAGAACTGCAATGCAAGCTTTAATAATTCCCTGAGGGAATAAAAATTTGCCACCAAAGATATTTAAAAATTGGTCTTGACTAGGCTCTCAACTTAGTGATTACCTTTGACTATACAAATATCCCACAATCAAAGAAGGAAATCCCCCACACACACACACAAACTACTACTCTATTACAACATAACTTCAGTTGGCAAAATTTAAAACCAACACTCAAAGCCAGGTGTGGTGGGTGTAACCCTGGGACTTGGCAGGCTAAGGGGAGGTCAACCAAACCAACCAAAAAAAAACAAAAAACACCAACACTCAAGTGATAGGCATAGTAAAAGGCAAACACAATGAGGAAGAAAATGGCTAAAGAGTTCAAGAAAAATCAGTAAAGTATGTAATAGAAGTTACTTATCTGGGGAGAATGTTTCAAAATAGAAGTGATTCGAGCTAACAGAAGAAAAGTAACACAGGAACAGAAAATTACCCACTGGATTTAATAAGAAGAAACAATGACCTCAGGAACAACAGAGTTAGTGGAGCAGTGGGGCTGTCAAAATCAGACTGTGATGAGTTGAAGAGCGAGATTTACTGAAGAAAATAAAATTCTTTTCAGATAATTTCTTCAGAAACTTTAGCTCTGAAGAGAAGAAGGGCACGAAGTAGGACGTATCAACAAACCCTTAGGCAGCACCCCAAGAGGCCAGCCAGACAAGGTGATAAGAGCATCACATATATTAACTGACAGAATACTTACAATACCATAGCACAGGTTCTTTTGCGATCAAAATTTTACAGATAAGAAAGGTGAGGCATAGAGATTTTAATGGAAGGACACACAGCCAGAAGTGACAGGATTAATATTTTCCTAATTTAATTTTTACATAATTTCAGACTTACAGAATAGTTGCAATAATTGCTGGATACTCTTCACTTAGATTCCCCAAATATGAACATTTTACTAAATTTGTGTTAATTATTTTTCTAGGTATATACACACATTTTATTTTCTTAATAAAAGTTGTAGACATGCCTTATATTCCAAAATACTTCCATGTAAACTTCCTTAAAAAAAGAAATGCTCTTACATAATAGTTTTTTTTTTTTTTTTTTTTGTGGGTACCCGGGGGTCGACCTCAGGACCTCGCGCACCAGCAGGCGCCTGTGCTGCTGAGCGATATCACCGGCCCCTTTTTCGTATGTGGGTTCCGGGAGTCGAACTCGGGCCCTCACGCTTGCCGGGCAGGCGCTTAAGCCGCTGAGCCATCTCACCGGCCCCAGAATAGTTTTTAAATCAGGATATTAAACTAAATCAATATTGCCTAATCTACAGATTTTGAGATTCTGCCAGCTACCCCTACAATATCCTTTACAGCAGAAGAAAACCCCAAATTGTATGTTGCACAGTATCACGATGTCCTTTTAGTTTTTTTTAATCTGAAAAACTACCTAAGTTATTCTTTGCATTTCATAACATCAACATTAAAGAGCACAGTTATGCTGTAGAATACCCTTGATGTGAATGGGCTGTCCCATGCTTCCTAACGACCAGGTCCACGCCATTCCCTTTGGGCAGGCACGCAATGGTCTTGATGCTGGCTTCTTTTCAGTGTATCCCACCAGAAAATACATGATCTCCATACTGGGGGGTTTATTCTGTTTACCCAGTTAAAGTCATATCTGTCATGTTTCTCCACTGTGAGTCACTATTTTAACCTCTGTAATTAAGAAGTAGCTTATGAAGTTATACTTTGAGACTATACTGTCATTCCTCAAATTTTCTCCTGCTAGTTTTTAGCATTTGTTAATAATTCTTTTTTTTTTTTTTAATATGCCAGTACCGGGAGTCAAACTCAGGACCTCACGCTTGCCAGGCAGGCGCTTATGCCACTGAGCTATATCACTGGCCCTTATTAATAATTCTTAAAAAAATAATAATTGTTACCTGACTAATCACTGTGATGGTGGCAGACGATAACATTCTAATTCCATCATTCCTTCTACATTTATTAGCTATTCTTTTCGGTTTTGTTTTGTTTTTTTTGTGGGTACGGGGGCTCGACCTCAGGACCTCACATGCCAGCAGGTGCCCGTGCCACTGAGAGATATCACCGGCCCCTTTTTCGTATGTGGGTTCCAGGAGTCGAACTCAGGACCTCGCGCTTGCCAGGCAGGCGCTTACACCGCTGAGCCATCTCACCAGCCCTTATTAGCTATTCTTAAACTGTAAGGAAGAGCTCCTCCTTCTCCCCTATTCAATCATTCATTCATTCATTCATTCATCCACCCATCATCCATCCAGCATGGGACCCTCATCCCCCCTTATGCTGGCTCTTGTGTCCTTTTGACATGTCTCTATCATTCTTTAAGTACTTCCTTGCATTTATTTATTTATTTACTTATACAATAAGATATTCTAAATTCAACTTGTTCTTTTTTTAATGCCTCCTCTCAAATCTGCCATTTCTCTAAGTGCAGAATTGTATTTTAAAACCATGATCTACCATGAAAAGGAACAAAGTATTGCTACACCTTACAACATCCACAAACCTTAAAAACATGTTAAATGAATGCAGCCAGAAACAAAAGTCCACATACTGTAGTATTTCATTTATATATCTGGAATAGGCAAATCTGTAGAGACAGTGAGTAGATTAGTAGTGGCCAGAGAACAAAGGAAAGGAGGCTAAGGAGTTTGGAGTATGGGAATTTTTTTTTTTCTTTTGGGTAATGAAAATGTTTTACAATTACATAGCAGTGATGGTTATACAACCTTTTGAATATACCAAATTCCGATGAATTACATATTTCAAAAGGCAAATTTTATGGTATGAAATTATATCTCAATAATAAAGCAAAACAAGGGCCGGTGAGATGGCTCAGCGGCTTAAGCGCCTGCCCGGCAAGCGTGAGGGCCCGAGTTCGACTCCCGGAACCCACATACGAAAAGGGGGCCGGTGATATCGCTCAGTGGCACGGGCGCCTGCTGGCGCGCGAGGTCCTGAGGTCGACCCCCCGGTACCCACAAAAAAATAAAAAATAAAAAAAAAATAAAGCAAAACAAGATCTAGGTATGAGGTATGTTCATTGGTACTGGGATGTTGTGTTTCCAATCCTTAAAGCACAACCCTGGGATATGGGTGTTTGTACACTCATTTACACAATCATATGTGACACATAAATGAGCTCAGAGCTATACACACAAATACGTGTTTACGTATGTACGTATATATAGAGACCCCCATGTAACATCCAGCTATCTCTACATAGAAACCTAGGAAGCTCACACTGCTCTCTCCAACTCCAACCCAACGTTGTGGGGTTCATTCTGTCCTTTGCCCTTTTCAGATCTGTAATCCCCTCCTAAAGAGTAAGAAATCTTAGAGCCAGAATTTGGATGCAGATACTAAACTCTCTTAACCACTGCACTTGAACACGATCATGTGTTTTAACAGGACCGTAATTTACTGAGTAAACTTCATTCAGGAGACTCAGCAACTGTCTTCAAGGGTACTCACAGCGATGCTGCTCAGGAGTTTGGCCATCTGTTTAATAATTTCACCATGTTGTGCAGGTTGCATCTGCAGTAATTTCTTTATAACAACCACACTTTCTGCAACAACTATTTCTGAAAGAGACAGAGATTATTCATATCAAATATATGTAATTCACCTCAAATGCAATATGCTTGGCAAAACATAAATTAGCAAAACATCCTGCAAACCTTAAATGACTAGGTGAAAACTATAACTATAAATGTACTCACAGACTCTTTTGGAGAGTGTGTCTTAAGTAGAAGAGTTAACTTTAATCTCTAACCTCTGTTGCCTTCTCCTAGCCGTTACCACTTTGTCTGCGCCGCTCTACATCAGGAAAGCAACCGAGTTGGACTACGCTGCTCCCATAGTGTACAGTGTCTCTGGCTTTGAACTTTCAAATATTGCTCTTCAATCCCACCATTTATATAGTTGTAATCAAATACAATCTAAACATTTCCCCTGTTCTACAGAAAACAGTAACTTTAAAAGTTTTTGTTAAGTGATTACACACAGAGGTGAGCAGGAAGGATTAGCTGTCATGGGAAAGGTGTTGCCGTAGAAAGAGCACGGACAGTCGAGCTAGAAGGAGTAGGACTGGAAGCTAGATTGTCTCCATGCATCCCACAAATCTACTCTGCCGGTGTCTACTCAACTCTGTCCTCTGAGGCTGACCTGTGGGCTGCATCAACCAGACTCCCTTGGCCCTGGCTTCTAACTGTGCTTAGCCAACAGAAGCACCAGCAGGAGAAGGCGACACTCGCCCCACAGCCTCTCTGGTAGCATTTCATCCACCCACTGAAGTCTTCGTTCCTGCGAGGGGCTCTCTCCCTGCAGCATCTGGTAACTGCCTCTACTCCTCACAGCCTTCCCTCCAATCTGGTACAGTGAAGACTCTCACTACCGCTAGCACTAACCCCAGGGTTACACTATACCTTGCTGGTTTCCCTTAATCCTTCCCACACCTCATGAACAGTCCCTGCAGTAAATTCTCTTTAATCAGCTGCTTCTCAACGTGCCATCCGTTTCTCGCCAGGACCTAACGAATATAGGAGATCCTTAAATTGGAATTTGGGATTGAGATATCACTCCAAAGTAACTAATCACTGGTCTACAGTTACCATTTTGGTGGCACAGAAAGAAAATGTATACAGCTAAACAGCACCTGACCTTTGGGAATGATTCTTACATAAAATATTATTAATGCTACTGATGCCAAAGAAATAACACTGCCTTTACTTATAATTGACATTTCTTAAATTAACAAAGCTTCAAAGATATTAGAGAGCCCTCTGGCATACATTACAAAGGTTTGTTTTAATCATTCATTTTTAAGGTTTGGCTTTATGGAATATCAAGTCTTTGGTCCTGATATTTTTTTAAAAATACATTTTGTTATCTGGCTCCCTTTAAGAATATGAACAAAATTTATTATCGTGCTAATCACTATTAAACATATGTATTTCAAACTGTATACCTCTTTCTCCATTTAAACTAAGGAATATAAGTAACTAACAGTTAACTCATTAATACTGTAGCTTATGAAATGCCACGCTTCACTTTCTTCTCACAAGGTAACATAAGGTACCTTAATTGTATCATTATATAAAGGTGAATAGAGACATACTGGAATTACACGCCTTTTCAGAATTTGAACTCAGAACAAGGAAGTAGCATTCCATCTCTAATTATTCTCTGTGTTTTTATAAACAGACACTACTATTGCATGTCACCACCTGTCTCTGTCACTTTTCTTGTCACTGGCACACAGGACCTGACACCCGCAACCTAGAGGAGGAGAGTTTATTTGGGCTCATGGTTCAGTCCCTGGTTGTCTGGCTCCAAAGAAGTAATAGCAGCATGACAGAGGAGAAGTTGCTTGCTTCATGGCAGCCAGAAGCAGAGAGACTCAAGGAAGGAGCTGGGAAGGGAGCTGCACCCTTCCGACTGATGCCCATGCTGGCCCACCTATTCCAGCCATCCCCTAACAGCAGGCAGCTATGACCCCCTGTATCCAGTCACCTTCCAATCACACGAGGCTCCAGGACCATCTTAGATCTAAACCATAACACCACCACTTGGTGCTATAATGGAGGAAAACAAGATCCTTCTGTCATCAGACTTAAACTCAGTAGGAAAAATAAAATGGTTATGTAAAAATTACTATGCAAAGGAAAATATGGTTAATTGTAGCTATAAAGAATCCAATATAAAAATATATTTTAAAAATATATTATAAAACGGGCCTGCTGGGTGTGGTGGCGCATGCCTGTAATACCAGCACTTGTGAGGCTGAGGCAGGAGGACTGGCCATGAGTTCAAGGTCAGCCTGGGCTATTTAACTGAGTTCAAGGCCAGCCTACACTACATAGTGAGACTGTCTTGAAAAAAGACAAAAACTAAAACAAAACAAAAAAATGGGCCTGAGGGGAAAATGCTGCATAGTTTAATTATTTACATGCAGAGAAAGGACTGGCTGCTTGATACAGCTATTAGGCATCATTTATCCTTTGCAGGTAAATTGGTTTCCTACTGTTGTTGTCAGAGATTACCACAAACTTAGTAATTTAAAACAACATAAACATACAAATGTATCATCTTACAGTTCTGGAGTCCAAAGTCTAACACAGGCCTATGGGGCTAAAATCAAGGTGTCAAAACTGGGCTGACCTATCTCCAGGTGCCATGGAGGACGG